>JAQBSW010005615.1:0-55834 GCA_029291075.1 Eudiplozoon nipponicum
TGCATATATATTAGTTCTTCACAACAACCAGTGTTTTACTGATTTATTTGGCAGTATTCTTATCAGGGTTGTATTCAGATTCGTTGAAATGTCCAAGGGTCTTTATGTTAAAACATGCATATGCAAAAATAACAATGAGATCCACGTTAGTCGGATTTCAGTTGCAGTGTAAAGGTGGCCGATAAATGACTGTAGGTGCTAGTGACGATTGGTTCATATTTTAGTACGTCTCTTGGGAATGTGATTTCTTTATATATATGTATATATATATATATATATATATATATATATATTTATTGGCGAGGCTCCTCTGAATTCCATCGTCCGAGAGTTATTGATATATATATATATATATATATATATATATATATATATATATATATATATATATATATTGTGGCGAGGCTCCTCTGAGATTTCCATCGTCCGAGTTAGTTGATATGATATATATATATATATATATATATATATATATATACACACATACATTATATATCACACGGTGGAGTTCAGAGGAGCCTATGCCAATATGGCGGAATTCACCATGATTTTGCCAATGGACTCTCATAGAGGTATAGATGTACACGTTGAACGGCTCTGCTCTTTCGTAAAAGTACACGCCGATTTTACCTATTCCATCATAATTGGGAGATCTTTTCAGGTACTCAACTGACTTCTGCTTAATAGTATTTAACGAGTAAATATCGATATTGGTTATTTCCTGGCTTTGTTTAAAGTAATTGCAACTCTGAGAGCCCTGATTTTAAGCCCATCTGTAGTAGCCTGTTTACGCTTATTTACACTGCCACACTCAGCAGATATGGCGGGATTTCAACCTTTGTGCCGGCCGATTCAGTTTGAAGCCATTGACGTTTGACATTTTGAAGGCAGTTGAAGGCACTTTGAGACGTTTGTAATAAGTGTATTGATAGTGTCAGGAAAGCAGTCCTGCCATTGCTTCTCAGCTTTGCCAAACAGGAGGACATATACATTAAAGAAAGAAAACCACTGAAACAATAAAAGCTGCATTATTCAAAACGCAGATCAGGTAATTTCAATTAATCTAGGTTCGCAAAATCAATATTCATTCAATATACAGGGAGATATTGTAAAGCAGCCTTCATTACAGAAAAAAAATTTAATGAATGAATTTTGAGTTATGAATTACAATAGTTATTGCATATAATAACAAAAATTGCTATTTACGCTAAATAGTTGACAAGCCATCTTGAACTTGGTTCGATTTTCGATGAAATTTTGATTTATTTTCTAATACTGTCACGTACAATCATC
This sequence comes from Eudiplozoon nipponicum, assembly GCA_029291075.1. Classification (NCBI taxonomy): domain Eukaryota; kingdom Metazoa; phylum Platyhelminthes; class Monogenea; order Mazocraeidea; family Diplozoidae; genus Eudiplozoon; species Eudiplozoon nipponicum. The sequence goes on from JAQBSW010005615.1 coordinate 1,294, forward strand.
GATTGCGCGGATCTTGATGACGGTTGTGAGATTGAAGTCTTCCCGCTTGAGCCAAGCAGCGACCCCATACTACTGAATTTTACGATCAACCAACTATGTTGATTGACGATGGGAATTCTTAGCTTTCCAAATAATAAGGAGCTCAGTGATATGCTATTTTTAGTATTGAAAAAAATGGATTTATAAATTTTAAAGAAATATTTGAAATATATTTGAAAATAGTAGAATCCTTAATGAGAAGTTTCAAGAAGTTTTAACGTAGTTGGAACATTAGTTCTAAAACAATACCACAGGTTCCACTCAAGAAAAAGATAACCGAAAGCATTAGTATATAATTGGAGATTGTGTGTAGTGTGCGGCAGGGTTGCGCAGTGTATAGCGCCACGGACACGGAAGGAAATGTGCACCGGTTCGAGACCTGTCCGCGGAACAATTTTGGATAGTACTTGAAGAGTTCCCAATGAGGACGAAACCTGTCTACTGGGCGAATTGCCTTTGCTTACTTATACATTGCCTAGTATAAGCCGGAAAAAATTGTAATGGGATTGGTGTTTATATCAATATCGCAACCTTGATTTAAACAAGTTATATCGCCGATCGCCATTGCTTTCTTATTATATAAATCTTTAATTCAATACCTCCACTTCAGGTAGCGTGGTGCCTGGATAGTCACGGACTCCGAAGAAAATGTGCCTCGATTCGAGGCCTGTCTGTGGAAAAATTCTCAGCTGGACTTCAAGAGTTCCCATTAGCGACGAACCAGGTGTACTAGATGAATTACCTATCATACATTGTAATGCGCTTAGTTTCCGTCGTATGTGTATAAAATGGGATTTGTGTTTACATGAAGCTCGCATCCTGGATGTAAATAATTGTTATCACCACCTGCACAATAAAAGTTTTTAAATTTTACTATGTTCCCTTTTCCGTTATATAAACTTACTTCAAAATAATATTTTTATAGTTATTTAACTTTATATACTATAAGTTTTGCTTTTTGGGTTATTAAATTTAATATCAAGAAGAATTTTGTGTGGGTGTAGGATAACTAATTCAACATAAAAGAAGTAGTCTCAGATCAATTGACCATCATCAGCCGGCGCACATTTCTTTCAAAAATAACTAAGAACAAAATTGGGTATGCAAGTTATTTCGCTATGTAAAATACTATTGAAATAAAACTTATTTCCAACAAGACATTAGTTCAAAGAAAAATAAGTACCATTTATCCTCATATTTGAAAGTTCTTTCTGTAAATTTTGTAAACAGGTGAACAACTTTACAACATTCAGCGAAGCCCTCCTTTGACATTTATTGAAACATGTTTTATTTGAGCTGTGATTAACATTTTATTTAGGAAAGATAATTTTGGAATGGGACATGTGATGAAATTCTTAGTACCATACTCATGTACGAAGATTTAAAAAAAATTATCAGGGAAAGCAAATATTTGTAATTTTCTCCCTAAATATTTTGAAAATTATACACAAGCACACATAAACATATACACACACACACACACACACACACACACACACACAAACATATCTATCTATCTATATCTACATCTATATCTATCTATCTATATATATATATATATATATATATATATATATATATATATATATATATATATATATATATATATATAGCTTTCCTAGTCTTACCCACGCCTGTCTACGCGAAAGTAAATGATGCTATGAATTTAGAAGGGCATTCACAATAGTCGTGTCAGCCGAATGTAATGTCGCTTTACACAAAGAAGTTTAACCATAGCTTCCTATTCTGAATATAATTCTTTGAATTAATATTAGAAAAAAATCCAGTAATTGTCATTTTGGTGATCAACAACTCACCATTAATCAGACAGTCTGTGTTATTCCCCTGTTGTATGTATGAAGATTATATATTATAATTATTTGTTTTTTATCCTTGACCGATCTATCGTAAGGTAGCCTGGCTTCCGTCATATTAAAATGAATGAAACTCGTATATTGTAGAGATTTAGTGCAAATCAGTGACACTTTAAATTTCATTGCAGATGGATTAGTGCCTTTTAGTAAAACAGTTAAAATCTTATTGTTTGTTGCCTTTGGCGTTAAATATTATGTTATTGTTGTTAGCTACTATTTCAGAACGTGATATTTCGTGAATTTCTACATGTGATGTTATCATGTATTCAACAATTTATTAAAATGAAACCCAAAATACAACAATTTGCATAATTTCATTGCAGTCGCCTTTTAACCCAATTCATAATTTTTTTTTCGATTTAGCGATCATCAGTTGTTCGGCTGGTGATAAAACTTATTAAGAGCGATATTTAGTACATGATCTCTTTAGCCACAAAATCTTTATGTTCTGATGAGAATTCTGAAGGCAAATACTCATGATGGTAACTGGATTGTTGTGAAAATAGTTGAAATGGGTTGTGTTTAATCGAAGTCGATAAATTGGATGTAAATAGGCGTCACCACCCTCGCAGTCTATGCTTTCAAAGTGATATTTATTAACTGATCGATTGATTTAAACAAATTTGAATTTCGCGCCAGACAATGTGAGCTTCGAACTTGCGCAAAAGACGTAATTTCTATTTCCAATCTCTTTATTCGTATACATACCTGTTTAATGATCTAGAAGATGTGCGCGATATACTTAATCTGGCGCATCAAAATGCCAGACAAGTATCCATCCAGGTAATTGTTAACTTTAATTCTAATTGGTAATTTTTATTTTTTACAGTAACAAGCTAAATGCTTAAACGAACATTGGTTGCTCGGGCGATTTGATATAAACACCTGACAAATTATTTACATTCATCTGTCAGTATAAACTAGGTATTGTATAGTGTGGAAAAGACAATTCATCCAGTAGACCGGTTTCATCCTTATTTTGAACTCATCACGTACTGTCCAGAATTTGCCGCGGACAGGGCACGAACCTGGGCACGTCTACTTCGGAATCTGGTGCTCTAGTCACTGATCCACTCTGCCGCATACTACGCAGGTGTTTATATCAGGATTGTAACTTTGATTAGAAGAAAGCCAAATGTTTTTTTGCTCGAAAATTTTTGCTTGGATTTTGCCCAACATTTTCTTTTCAATGCCGTAACGTTTAACGTTTAGCTATAGTTTAAGAAATTTGCTATTTAGTGTAGTCTTTTAATGTAAAAATCTGGATTTATTTGACTTGTAAATTGTTGATTCTTGTTTGATTTAAATGCGAAGTTTAAAAGTCTCCTTGCGAAGAAATTTCCTTTTAATATTGTCAAAGACCACACGGCTCGTTTGTGCTTGAAAATGTCTGCTTGTATGTTCTTAAAACCGGGTTTAAGAGTGTTTTGTCAATTGTTTATTGTCAGCCCACAGAGAGGAAACTGATGACTAGGCTTCCTAATTAAAATTGACAGGTCATATAGGTTTATCCCAGTTCGTAAAGCAATGAAATTGGCGATAAAAATTAAACCGTTTCAGATTTAAAGGATACACGTATATTTTGTAGTCGAAATTTGTACGAAATATAGCAAAATAACTTCAATGCGTATGTTATTTAAATCAAGGTTGCGAACTTGCCATAAGAACGAATCCAATTATATATACATTTGCCAGTATAATGGGATTGGTGTTTATGTCAAGTTCGCAACATTGATTTAAATAATTGTTATCAATGATTATTTAATTATTTAATGTGTATAATATTTCTGTGTAAAAGTGTGGATCCAGAAAAACCGGGCAATTGTACCATCCGATTATTCCACATTCTTTGACCCAAATATATAGTAGTTAAAGGGTGTAATACCGGCTCCTACTGATGAGTCGCTAGTGAGCACGAAACGAATGTGCATGAGATTATACTTTCCGTTCATGCTGCCTTTGGCTTATCCTTCTGGTCACAACTGAACTAATTTGTTACTAGGTTCGCAACACCTAATACATACTTGCATATATATTAGTTCTTCGCAACAAACAGTATTTACTTGAATTAATGTTTTCCTATGTGCTTATTGCAGTTGTAAAATTCCTTTGCAACAACTATACGCTGAGAGTTGGTAATTATTTTATATATCATTAAATTAAGTTGTCAAAATTCTTACTACACTACTACATGATACCGAAAATTACTGGATGCTGAGTCAACTTGGTTCCGACTATGGCTGTCCATGAATTCCAATCATAAGGCTTCAAAATTGCCTAATCTGTTTTGTCAGTAGCACAGGCTGAATACCAGTTGTTTTATTCCTTGAAGACAATTCGATAGCCTTTGGCGGCAATCATGAGTTCACTCATCATTATAAATTAACAAAAGAACACCAATGAAGCAAGTGCAATATTTCCTCTAGTCATTCTTGAGACTGACCTTTCCCTTGATGTGTCATGTATATGTGTGTGTATGTCCATATCTGCTGCGTTTATCCAGCTTAAGTGAAACTCCAGTGGCTGAATATCAATATTCTGTTGACATCCGTTAGACTATTTGTTTTAATTGAGTTTCAAATGTTCGATTGTACATTAAAGGTCGGCCGCTACACCGGCGGCCAACTTCAAAAGTATGGATGACTAGTTAGACGCTTTTAACTTAATTAGGCGTGCTACTTACACCTGGGTTTACGTGTCATTGTTCCGATTTCGAACAGTCAAAAATCAGATTATAAAAAATCTATCATAGACTGCGTGATAAGTATTTTCTATTCTTAAATTTAAGTTACCGACATTTTCTTTAATTTTTAAGAATTTTGAAGTCTCTTTATTGATAAAAATGAGTTATTCCAAGTTATTTGTTGGCATCTTAATTGGACAGTATTGAGCAACACCTATGCAGACAGGAAAAATTTTTAATTCTATTTATGTTATTAAAACATAAAGTAATGAAGTTTTGTTTTAAGTGCAACTGCATTTCCAAGGAGTGTTATTAAGTTTGGTTTACTTACAACTCTAATCTCCAATCATTTGCAAAATATGAAGTGCTGCAGCATCACGCACGGTATTCTTCAGATAATTTTAAATACACAGACTTTTGACGAATAACAGTAGAACCATAGTTTGCTAAGTTACGCTTGTCCAATACATTGTAATTCGTATTGTTCATGGTTATATGTGGACTATAAAAGATCACGATTGCCCATTCCTAGTGAAGATGGTTTTTATTCGGAGTTTTTCTTCCATTAAATAATCTGTCAGTCAAGGCTAATGAGCAAAAACTGTCCAGATGCCAGTGACCAAAGTTTCCTTCAGCAGCCGAAACTTTCCCTTCGCGTCTGGCACGCTTGCTGTCATAAAGTTACTACACATTTAACAATAAAATTTACTGCGTAGTTAGAACAAACTCGAGGCTTCACAAGAAACTGGATGATGGCTGTATCCGTTTTAAACTCGGCAAGGTTCATGCTACCATTCCTGGGCTGACGAGCTTGTGCCCGCCGGTCGTCAGGCCGGAATTTATCTATCGTAATTCTCACGAATATTCTGTGTCTAAAATTTTATCGTTATATATATATATATATATATATATATATATATATATATACATTTTTGCTTCTTATATTTATATTCCAGTGAAACATTAGTCACTTTTGGCTTTTGTATGGCTGTGCATGCTGATGATGATGATGCTTGTCAAATTTGTGTTACAGTTTGCTCTGTTGCCAGTTGCCAATGGGTTTCTCTACTCGGGACATCTGGTGGTAACGCAAGGATCGGCTTTTGTCGATATGTATTCAATTTAAAGACTTTTTGAAGTCGCCATGAAAAAGTGGTACGGAACACTTTTTTGTATTCAAAAGCACAAAATAATGATTTAAATTCAAATTTATTGTCATCAATCGAGTATGCTACTGAAATACCGCAGATTACTAACTATAGATGTCATCGCCCGAGCAGCTATTTGAAACGATGCCTACTGTGGAGATACGTGAATGTTGGTATTTGATGCGTTGCATTAAACCAGGTACATGTTCAGTTTAATTTATTAATTTAATACAAAGTGTTAAATATACTATTAAAAAGTCATCGATTGTACATATGGTACAGAATCATTTTGATAAATTTTGTGGAATTTAGATAAACACAAATAAAATTTTATTTATCCAGTCACGTGACTACTGTGGCCGATTGACGAATATCAGGATTTGCTTACAGTGTACGTGAATTTGGGTTTGAGTTTCAACGGTTAGATTATCGTCATGCTCTGATGATTGCCATGGAAGGCCGAAGCACGTCAGTACGCGCTTCTGACACTAGTTTCCTTAAGTTGCGCGCCTAGTTAAATAAAATGGGGTGCACATGCCTTTGTATTTGAAATAAACACCAACCGAATTGATTAACTAGTCACATGAAATAAAAACGTCCGTCAAGTTAATGTACTAACTTGTTTCGAACTTTCATGATTTCCTCTAAATCTGTCATAATAAACTAACCATTGGGAACTATTCATGTTTCCATGACTGTGCTCGAACCGGGGCACAATTGCTTCAGAATCTATGACCATCCACTGCACCACCTTGTTGTACACTGCACAAGGTTTTAGTTATATATTAACTGACGTTCTTGGTCAGCCTTTCTATCAACTGGAGACTATTTGGAACTACTTTAACCATGAAGTTCCAACTAGCCATCCCCAGACTGTAATTATAAAATAGACAACATAGTATCGAGAGAAGTGGTATTTAATTGAAAACGTATATATAGTGAGTAACTGGAGATTGTGTGTACTGTGCGGCAAGATGTCACATTGGGCAGAGTCACAGACCCCGATGCAAATGTTCCCCGGTTCGTGTCCAATCTGCGAAAACATTCTATACGGTACTCGGCGAATTCGCAATAAGGATGGAACCGATCTACTGGATGAATTGCCTTTACCACATTATAAAACGCTTAGTTTATACTGACAAATATGTGTACATACTGGGGCAGGTGTTTATATCAAGCTCGCAACCTTGATTTAAATAATTGTTTTTGTTCCTCGCGCATTCAGTGATTGTTCAGTTATGGAAATCTTCCTTTAAATACCAGTCCTCCATGTAGCGTGGTGTCTATTTTATGATAAGAGATTGGTGGTGAGTAGTTGGAACTGTATATCTAAGAGATATCACGTGGCTTACAACTGAAGGAAATGCTAATCAAAGACAAGTTAGTATATACCATCAAATTGTGTGTGGTGTGCGGCAGAATCACGGATTCAGAAGCATATTTACCCCGGTTCGAGACCAGCTCGCGGTAAAAATTCTAGACAGTACTTGAAGAGTTCCCAATAAAGAAGAAATTGGACTGCTGGGTGACTTGCTTTTACTACCATTTGTAATGCTTAGTTATACTGACAGATGTAAATATGATGAGACTGGTGCTTATATCAACCTGGAAACTTTTATTTAAGTAATTACTCTCATCACCCTCACTAACAATGCTTGTTAATCGTATAGATCTTCAATGGTTACCATCAAAGCACTGTGGGAAACTGACCAATTAGAATCAAAGCGTAATGCCAATATATGATTTATTAGGAATAAAATACATGGCTTTCAACAGTAGAAAACTCGCATGCTCTCTATTCAAATAAAATGTCGGATGCGAATTTTATATTTAGTAACGCGAACACCTTTTTGTAGACCGCGGACCACTAATTAATGTGTAAAATCAAGTATTCATTGATTACTCTGGTGGCGATAACTGATTAATTCAAGTTGGCGCTCTTGGAATATGGCAGCTAGAACTTCCAGGACCTCTAAAAAACAATTTACAATCCAATATTATCAAGCCAACAATACACATTTTGGGCCTTAAGCTATGAAACCAGTTGTGAAAGACGCCCCTGAAAAATAAATTATAGTTTTGCAAACTCACAGGAAAGTCAATAGGAGTTGCTAAGTAAAAATTCTAATCACAAGGCAGTCTGTGCTAGACGCACCTGTTTATTTCAGGTCTTGACGTAAAAAATCCCATGCTTACGCGCATTTCCTTCATGTTTCGCTAGAAAAATTTGTAAACGAATTATAAACAGCTTCGAAAACAAGTGAAATTCTGAACTATATGCACAAATTCAACGTTCGAGCTGCAACAACAGATAATGAATATCTTAAAATATCTAAAACGGAGGTTGTTAGTCAACATTAAAATTTGCCCCGGCAAAATATCTAAAGCAACTTCGAATAAGTCGAAATTAGCAATCGAATAGTGTTTTACTGGAGTAACAGGTGTTCAGAAATAGTTGTAATTCTCAATTTTAATGAACTTTAGTATACACTGAAATCCATTGTGTTGATACCATATAAATTTTCGGTATCATAATGTTGGTATCGGGTACTGACACAATAGCCATAGTGTTGGTACCCTTTACAGATACGATATATATATATATGTATATATATATGTATATATATATATAATAACGAGTTGGCTTTGAAGCCGCATTGATGAAGACTTTATATGAAGTTAGCTTCAATACTGTAGGTTTAAACATTCGTATAGGAGATTGTACCGTCCTATTTCCCCTACATTCCTCACCAAAATATATAGCGGGTAAAGGAAGTAATACCGATTCCTATTGATGAGTCGCCATTAAGCACGAAGTGAATGTGCACGAGATTATACTTGTCGTTCAGCCGTCTTTGGTTTACATTTCTGGTCATATTTAAACTAATTTGGTAGTAGGTGCGCAACACCTAATACACAGTTGAAATAAGTCTGTCCTCTTGAATGGCTTGCCGTCGTATAGAGCCTCTGAAATGCTTGCACTTACCTTACCTTAAAGTTTGAAGGTACTGCTGTTTAGAATGACATTGCCGCCATTATCACAGCGGATTTCGTTCCAGCTATATATATATATATATATATATATATATATATATATATATATATATTTGAGAACTAATGACTAGGCATGGGTTAGAACAGGTCACCGAAAACTAAATTTCAGGAAGTAAAAATTAAGATTTCATTGAAAAACCGACCTATTCCATCAGATCGCTTTGCCATGCGTTATTCTCGTATTGTTTACTTAAGAAAACGAACATGACTTTTTCTAAAGCCAATATTTAAAATTATGCTTATGCATTTTCATCATCAAAGAATTGGGGCAATAATTATTTGCATATTATTTACTACGGACCTGGTAACAAATCAGTTTAAATATGCCAAGAAGGATAAACCGAAGTCAGCATGAACTAAAGGTATAATCTTACTGGCGACTGATCAGTAAGAGCCGGAAAGGGCCCTATACATACTTTATATTTGGTTAAGGAATGTGGGACAGTTAGACGGTTCAATCGTCTATCCTAATGAGTGTTCAAAAAGTAATGACGTCAAAGATTTCGGCAATGCGACTTCAAAGCTGACTTATTGTAAATGATATATACCGAGCCTATAAAGGGTACGAACACTATTACTGCTAAGTCGTTGCATGGTACCAACGATGTGATATATTATGTCATCATTCAATTGAATATATAATATTTCTACATTATTTTGCTAAAAACTAATATATATATATATATATATATATATATATATATATATATATATAATTTTGCATTAATCAGTGCGTACAAAGTAAAAAAATATTTCAAATAGGACCACAAGCATATAACAAGTTCGGCATGAAGATAAAGTGTAATCTCATATACATCATCGAATGTCGATCAGCGGCAGAAGTGTGTGGATTTTTTAAAGTTATAGCTGGTCATAATTAGTCGTAAGTCTCAATTTTCATGAAATTTGTTCAATCTCAAATTTCACTTTATTTATACCCGTTATAGGCGAGATATTTTCATAACCGTTGTATTGTTACCATGTTCAGACTTGGTATTTGAAAACCAATATTTATTTCATGTACCAGGCTAGGTATTTTGAAGACTATTGCGTTGTTACCCTATACAGCCTCAGCATATATTATATATTCATTGTGCCCTTCCTGTGTGCAAAAAAAGAAATTCTATCAGATATAAGAAATGTTTCTTTACGCATATATATGTTTAGTTTAACTTTAAATCGCTTGGTCGAAGACTTTATGCAGAATGTATATGAGATTCTAACATCCAAATGTCTCACATTTGGTTAGGAAATGTATAGCGAGTATAGGTGATGATGAGTCGCCAGTAAGCACAATATGCATTGGTATATGACATATTTTTTTCAGTCATGTTGCTTTAATGTATTCTTCTGGTCTTATTTGTACTAATTTAATACTAGGTAAGCAGCTGGTGTAATGATCAATATCTGCAACATGACCACAAGTTACACCATCCTATAGCCGACTCGCTCTCGTAGCTTCATCATCATTTCCAGCCACACAAAAGTCAAGTGACTAATGTTTCACTGCCATATAACCATAAGGAGTGAAAAAAGTATATAAGTGAATTTAGATAAATTATTATTGAGATTTACGAGAGAGGAGAGGGGTAGAGAGAGAAGGAAAACCTTGCTACTATGAGTAAATTTATCAGGATAACTCACAGAAATGAGGCAAACTAAACCTCTCCACAACACCATTATGGCCAAGTTAGCATTCGGGCAAGGCGACATCAGCAACACAGCTTCCTTGCGGATTTCACCGTATCACGTCATAAACAAACCGAACCTCGCAGCTAACTTTGCCCTACTAAGAAAAGAAAGTTACGAAGATGATTCTACTATACATTTGCAACAAGATCGCCACTGAGCTCGATTCGCTGCCATATCGCTAAGGGTTTCTAACCAAGAACTGTGATGTGCACGAGGACCCCATCCCGGCAGACGAGTGGATCCTATACTACCCAATTTGGATGTAAGTGACTTTAATTGTTTCTGCCATGTCAAAATCTGCCCACCTTGTTTCTTACGCCAATTTGGTGCTGGATGAGAGAACAGAGCTCTATTGGGCAATCGGAATGAGGGCATACGCAAAACGTGACCGAGCCAACGAAGTTGATGGAGCCTTATTTGCTTTTCTAAAGACGAGCACTTATTGTCAGATCCAAAAATACGTCTACGGATGTCAACGTTAGTTATTCGTTGTTGGTAACCAACATGTGCTATACTTCTCAAACAACGATGATCGAATGCCTGTAAGCGTCTCAGATCATCAACTCTAAGAGGCCAAGTTTCACTAGCGTATAGTAAGACTGCGCGTACAGATGCATTGTAAACACGACCTTTAAGGCAAAGTGAAATATTCGCGTTTCTCCATAAATGACGAAGGTTCGAGAAAGCTACTCTAGCTTTCGCGATCCGTATTCTCACCTCGTCGGACATATTGCCTACGTTATTGATAGAGCTCCCAAGATATGTAAACCTGTCGACTATGTCAAGATCTTCATTCTGCAGTCGCAACGTTGGAGTGAGTGGTGGGTGATCCTGTAACAGTATCTTACATTTAGAGGGTGCGAATTTCATACCGAAAGACGGAACAACGTTTGCTAATCTATTTAAGGTGGTCTGGGCAGCATGCTGATTGTCGAATAATAGTACGATATCGTCCGCATAGTCAAGATCGACTAGTTTATCTCCCGGGAGAACTTCAACTCCAGCGTCCTGAATGTGTGAGAGAGTGTTGTTCATAATAGCATCGATTACAAAATTAAACAAAAATGGGGAAAGTGGACAACCTTGACGAACACCACTGCTGGTTGTAAAGTTATGCGTTAATTCGTTGTAAACCTTAACGCGACCAGAAGTATTTGTGTAGAGAGCTCGTATAATATTAACAAATTTAGTGGGCACACCGCTTTTCGACAAGATATGGAATAAAACATTGCGATCCACCGAATCAAATGCACCCTTGAAGTCTAGAAAGACGACTATTGTGGGACGGTGATATAAATGTCTCTGTTCGAGAACTTGCCTTAACGTAAAAATATTATCTATACAACCTCGTCCTGCGCGGAATCCGGCCTGTTCTTCTCTTGTTTGTGATTCACGTGAAGCGCTAAGACGACGTAGGATAATCGAAGCAAATAACCTTGATACGACCGGAGTCAAACTTATACCACGATGGTTATCGCACGAATTACGATTGCCTTTTTTGAAGATGGGAATGATGGTCGACTCATTCCAGTCAAGTGGTACGGTTTCCTCATTCCATATAGTATGAAAAAGTTTGGTCAACGCTCCTGAAATTATATCGCCACCATCCTTAAACAATCCCGGAAGCAGATCATCGGGGCCGGCGGCTTTGCGGCGCTTAAGAGATAGGATTGCATCGCGTACTTCTAACTCGGATGGTTCTTCGGGACTAACATTCCACACTGTTGATGCAGACATGCTTTCGGGAAGCGGAACTGACGCGGGTGGCCAAGAAAATTGATCTCTAAAGTGTTCAGCCCACCTGTCAAGACGACTTATTTTATCGGTTATTAATTCGTTGTTACTATCATTTATAGTTTCGCTAACTTTTAACTTTCTCGGACCTGTTGTGCGTATAAGTTGGAACAAACAGCGACTGTTACCTGACGCGAAAGCTACTTCCATTTCTTCAGCCTTTCTGCTCCAAAAGTTTTCGAGATCGCCTTTTAGACTGCGCTTAAGTTGGCGTCTTATATTGCGACGGGTATTATTATGAGTCGAGCCAGGTGGAATTTGGCGCCTTATTTCGAGTATCTCCATAGATTTTACAGAGAGCCAGTGATTATTTCTACGGGGGCCTGCTATGCCACATACAGTAGTACCTGCATTGTGCATAGTGGAACTTATCTTGGACCAAAGTATATTCGGATTTTCGCTATTCAGACCAGTTAGATTAGCCTTAAGAATATTTTCATAGTTTTGTCGGATGGACGGTTGTTCGAGTTTGCCTACATCAATTTGGGGTTTATTCTTAATTATTTTCCCGGAAAATTTTAGAGCAAATCTACAACGGTCAAGAGCATGGTCCGAGTCGACATAAGTGTTCCAAAAAGAGCGACAATCCTGGATGCAACCACGCTATCTATAACTAATTGCTACATGATCTATTTGAGTCCACCGTTGTCCGGGTGCTGGAGGACACCATGTAGCACAACGTTTAACACTACGTCTGAAATTTGTACTACTTAAATATAGTCTATGTTCAGCGCAGCTATCCAAAAGCCGTTCACCATTATCATTGCGAGTCGAGCTTAGAGTGTATCTTCCACCTAAATGAAATTCGGTGTTGCTTAAGCGACCAACTTGAGCATTCATGTCACCCATAACCAGGACTATATCCGAACTTCGTGCTTTACTTAGTAAGGAGCTTAATTCGGAGTAAAAAGCGTCCTTGCTTTCTTCTGTGCTGCAATCGGTAGGAGCATATGCAGATACAACGAAGAGGCAACGATGATAACGGTTTTTTGCTTTGATTTTAGTAGATGTATTTAAACGTGCCGCACACAATCGACTATTTAAAGGGATCCATTCAATTAAGCAAGCTTCAGCTCGCGCGCTAAGGGCAATACCAACGCCCCATTTACCGGCTTGAGTGGACGCTGTGGAACCAGAGTAGCTTACCATCTGCGTTGTAGACCCTTTCCTTTCTACTATTGGAGAGTTAATTTTGGTACACAAGCCAAAAGTTCACATATACGAGACATTCATAAATAGCTCCTACGCAACTCTATCAACACCATTCTAGCCATCTTGGTGTCCTAAATCATCGATGCATTAAATAAACAAAAGTGCATTCGTAATTAAAATTTAGTACAAGAAGTTCAAATAGAAAGAAACTTGATAAAATGGTTTGAAGCACGCATAGCGTGGGTGGTCTAATATAAAGCAAGGAATGCACATTAGTTCGGTAGTCTGGCAGGAAATGTAATGAAATACTTTTTCTAAGACCAATGACCGATTGGGAAATATAAAATAAGTGAACAAAACAGCATGTAAACTTGTGTACATATAGTCAAAATTCAAAACGGAAAACAACTAAAACGTAACCATGATGAGGATAATTACCAGGTAGTCTTTCAGTCTGCTATGCATCTGATTTTGCCGACCAGTCAACTCTGTCTAACTGCGCTACAACTGCTGGAAATGAAAAAGGTTCAGACTTACGCACTCCTAATCGCGGGCTAATAATTGTGAGATCTGCATCTTGCTAACGCGGAAGCGCTTCATTAATAGCAAAGAAAAACCAGGACGTGTAAACCTGCGATTATTTGTATTCAAGCAAAGAGATGAAGTTTATTCTGCCAAATACGATGAAACTCCGCTGATGAGTATATTATTACTATCATTATAGAAATATTAGCCTTCAATAGGCCTTGATTTTAGCCCTACATTACAATGTATACTTTGTAAATGGATTGTCATGGATAAAATGTGATCTTCTTTGCTCAAAATATCTCACAATGAGTTCACCGTTTCACATGTTTTTAACTAACATGCTCCCATAAATTAAAATAAAGTAGTTGTCGGTAAGCAGAAACTTCGCCGCACTTTGCTGAGGAATTCTTTTGACAGTTATTAGTTTTGAAGCTAGCTTATGGACTATTTTATTATATTTCTCATGGTCATTATGTTCGGAGGAGATATAAAGATATTTTAGAATACGTCTCCTCTAATCTACTCAGGTTGTGTTTAAACCCACTGTGAAATCTTCCGAACATAGTAAGACTGTATACCAGTATTCTGCATTTTATTGAGTGAAAATAAGGATTTTTTGTTAGCTTTTTACCAGTTTCATTGCTGCTTCAGTGCTAAAATGTTTTAGATGGAGAAACAAAAATTGGTACGCCATAAATGCCACCTAACGCTTTTGTTCTTTCTGTGCATTACATGTCGAAATGCAAATTAAATATTGTTAAAACTTGGCTTGATTTTCCGAACAGTGAGTACAGTGTGAAACTGGTGAAATTAATGTTTGATTTCTTGATAACACTTGTAAGCTTGCAATTATGCTAACAAAAAATTACTGTTTATCTTAATTAATTTCCAAAATTATTTGAAACGGTAAAACTGTTAAATTACTTTCAATTAAGGTTTCTATCTTGATACGTTTTTCAGTATAAAAATAAATAGTGTAGACAAGGCAATTCATCCATTAGACCGGTCGTAGTCCTTATTAGGAACTCATCACATAGTGGCCAGAATTTTCGACGGACAGGACTCGAACTACTAACTACTACTAACTAATGTTTCTTGGTTGGCCTTTCCTTTAGGTAGAGACTATATAGCATCCAAATAACCATTATTATCTGTCCTTGTAGAACAGATACCACGTTACATAGGGAAGTGTTATTGAGATGAACATTTAAATTATTAAACGAACATTGGTTGCGCGAGCGGTGATAACACGTAATTTTAATCAGAAATGCGAACTCGATATAAACACCTAACCCATTATGTAAATACATTTTTCAGTATAAACTAGGTATTGTATAGTGTGGAAAAATAAATTTATCCAGTAGAATGATTTAGTACTTATTAGGAACTCCTCAAGTACTGGCTAGAATTTTCCGCGGATGGTTCGAACCTGGACACATCTGCTTCGGAATCTGGTGCTCTAACCCCTGAGCTACCCTGTTGCACACTACTCACAATTTTCAGTTATATACTAACTTATGTTTACTGGTTAGCCTTTCCTTTAAGAGGAACCTATATGGTATCCCATTAGACCTGAAGTTCCAACTAACCTTCCAAATTATGTTATTATAGAAAAGACACCACACTACATTGGGAAGTGGTATTGAACTGTCACGTCTGATAATTAACTACTTCATGGTCAAATCTATTCCAATAATCAAGATTGCGATCTAGATATATACACCTGATTCAGGTGATTATATAAAGATCGCAACCTTGTATATAATTATTGTTATCGCCGCCTGTGCAACCAGTTTTCGTTTAGTTATGGTCAAATCTAGATTTTAACAAATTTCACATTAAAAAAGAAATCTTTTACACTTAACCAACACATTTTATAGATAAATACAAATGTAATAATATAATAAGACTTATTGTGAATGTTTGCACAACAGAGAAGTATTCGGCGTATATTCACATGAAATATAAATGCAAAGGGTCAATAAAACGCATAGAAGTCAGTATGCGCTCTGCGTTGGCATTCTCATATATTGTAGCTGTTGCATCCAACGTTATCTACATTTGAACTTGTTTCTTTGGGGAAATCCTATTTAAGGAGACGCAGTAGACGAGCGAATTCACGCTTGTCGGATCACATAACGTTTTGGTGTGTTCAAAATAAGATTGGTGCTTCACGTACATTTGCAACTTAAAATGTGCTTCCCTTCAATAGGCGCGGAACACCAAAACACCACTTTTTAATATTATCTAAGGCTAGGTGTGCGAACATGCGTCCCAATTTGGAGGCTATTTATATAAATAGGCGTTGACCAGAACTCTGCAAACAAAAGCAATTTGTTCATGATCTGGCATTTTACTGAGAGCTTTTCAAATGAAAAAGGCAAAATCTCGTTTAATCTTGTTTTGATTCGTTAATTCGATTTTGAAATACTGGACTAATAAATATATTTTTACGCACTGTATTTTGTGGATTATTTTCGGTTTAGATCGGATGAATTAATTTGTTTTATTTCTCTAGTATAACTTGGAATAAATGTTTACATATATGCAAAATAAATATCCTACAAATATTGTCGTTGAATGTGATAAAATAGTTAAATCAACATTGTGTTATATGTATCATAAATGTTATTTTATTGCAATATGACTATATTGCTGAGTAACGCATTCTTTCGCAATATACCTCCAATAAGCAATAATTTATATTCCTTAGCTTAGTATTTTGTGTAATAGAATGCTGACATCGATTTTTTAAATGATTGCCACCATACAATATTAACTATACTGTATATATTCGTGAAAATGGATGCTAATGACCATTTAAAACGTCAACGTACTCAGATCATGCTGATCCATTCGAAAAATTGTTTACTGTAAAATAGTTTTTACGAAGGACTTGCCAAAATTGCAACTCGGTTTTGTCATTAACGCGTTCGCACTAACTTCTTTAGTAACTAATGAATTTTGGAAATATTTATATAAAAAATAGTTGGCATAGAGGGTAACAATTGTGCAAAAGACGAACATATTACTAAGGAGTATTATGCTTCAAGATATATGAGTCTCCGTGTGATTTTCAAGGTAAGAAACAGAAACGAATTGAAAATGACCGAAATTGCTAGTTATTGATTTCTATTTCCGTAGTTAAATGAGCCGTAGTATTGTATGCTTAAGCCGAAAATAAATTTCGGAACTGTGCGCATAAAATGGTTTTAAATTTACAATGTTAAAAATGTTAGATTTACACTAAATAACATATCAAATATTTCAGTGAAAATGATGGCTGACGAATGAAAAACCGTTTTTTAGCTGCGTGATATAAATCTTGGGCTGAATTAAGTTTTGCTTCGAATTCCCAAATATCTTGCGATTTGTTTACTAATTTAAACGAATGGCTGACGTAGAAATCATGATGTCAGAAGAAGTTTTCTACACTTTCATCGATTAAGTAGTTAGCCATAAGTGCTACACGATGTCTTTGGAAAACGCTGCAGGATTTACAACATATAAGTGTAAAAATGATTAATCCACACACCATGTACTTTGCCCAACCATAACGCAAAATTAGTATAGATTTCTAGATTATGTGCATTCATTCATCGTCTAAACGAACAAATTTGCTATTATTCGATTATTCGAGTTCAAATGTTGAAAAAATGTTGATTTTAAAGTAAATGTGCATTCGTGTCTATGTGGATAAGTTGTTTTGTCGTTTTTCAGAAGTCTATACCGCTTTTGACATAGAGAAGAGTCGGAAAAGAGCAAACTTTCAGCTTGATGAGGTTTTCCTAATTCGGTCTGATTTTTTACGATGACGATCAATGTAAACAGGGTTTATTTGTTAGGCGTTTTTTACGTTTCCTATTAAAATTTATAAATATACTTAGTTCAAAAATAATTATTGTAAATATTTCATAGAGATATTTTTAAACACTACAATATATTTTGACATAAATAATAAATAGAAAATAAGTCGAGATTAAACGAACATTGATTGCACAGGCGGTGATAATTATTATAATCAAAGTTGCGAACTTGATATAAACACCTGATCCATTAAGTACTTACATTTTGTCAGTATAAACTAAGAATTGTATAGTGAATAAAAGGTAATTCATCCAGTAGACCGGTTTCGTCCTTATTGGGAACTCATTCTGTACTGGCCAATTTTGCCGCGGACAGGGCTCGTACCTGGGAATATCTGCCCCGTAATCTGGTGCTCTAACCACTGAGCCGCCCTGCTGTACACTACACTACACACACTTTTTAGTTATATACTAACTAATGTAAGTTGGTTAGTCAATTTTTCTTTAGGTGGAGTTCATATGGCATCCATTTAGATCCAGATTTCCAACTGACCCTCCAAAATCTGTCATTACTGAACAGACACCGCACTACATGGGGAAGTGGTATTGAAATGAACATTTACGTAATTAAACAAAAAATTGGTTGCAAATTCTGGCCAGTACATAATGAGTTACCAATAAGAACGAAACCGGTCTACTGGATAAATTCCCTTCTCTACACTATACGATTCTTAGTTTATACTGACAAAATGTAAGTACTTAATTGATCAGGTGTTGAGATCAAGTTCTCAACCTTGGTTATCAGTCGAGATTGCCATTATGGGAAATAAAATGTCTTCCTTTTGTGAAAATATATCATGAAAATCATTGACGCAATGAAATGTGCATTTGGGGTGGAGAATATTTTCAATTATTAAAGAAAAAACTTTTTTCCTCCCTAATAAATGTCATTTAATCAAAGAATAAATCAAAGAGCACACCAAATTTTTGCTTACTGCATAGTTTTGAGGCTTTAAAAATATCTTTGATCTCCTCGAATCGTGTTCAAAATCCACATATAAATGTTCTATCATCCCAAACAAACGATACCATCTAGAATGCATTTCACTGGCGTTCTGTTATAATTAAATAATTTAAACGTCATATTTGACATTGAAAATTTAATTTACTTTAATGAACAAGTTCTTTTACAAAGAGACATTTTTCTGGAAGCTGTTTTTATCCTTATCAAACATGTTTACCACATTTAACTATAGCTTTTATCATTTGGATAACACTAATACTATTACCTCAGGTAAAAGTAGTGGAGAATATTAATGATAATGACAATACTCCAAATAATAAATTAATTATAACTTAATAAGATGTCGTATCTTTTTCAAACAAACTTTTCTTCACTCCTTTTCGATGTTGCCTATAGCGAAGTAAAGGGACTGGAGTTAGACACGTTATTGCCAGTCAGAGAAAAGCAGAAAACTTGACTGAGAAACTAAATTAATGCAAGGTTACATAATGAATGAAGCGAGTTGCAATCGTATCCAGCCGATGGCCTGTCAAATCTATCTTCAGTAATACAAAAACTATCTCACGTCAATTTTTCCTGACAATGCAATTGTTCCGATTTTATTTTTGATGTTGCTATTGGTAAGAATTGTCAATTGTCAAACTTCATTCTTGAATTCAGCATAATTTAATGCAAGCTTACTGCATGTCTTTATTGTCCACACCTAGTGTTTACAAACTCACACAAAATCGCACTTATGCACAATTTAACCAACATTAATACACATCGCCAAACTGATGTGTCTTGACAAGAACTTTGATTCAGCAACAGAGATATATGTATAAAAAAAGGCGAAACCACATTCCATCGTTGTCACTCGTTCTTATTAGGACATTTGTACGGTTTATTTTAACATGAATTACTTCTTAATATATCAAATAAAATCGACTAAAATAATACCATGCCGACGAATTCTATTTATAACTAGAGTGTATTCGCATTATAGCTTGTGTACCAGTACCTAAGTATGACCGGCCGTAGATTTTCTCTGCTTAGCGACAGGCTAGATAAGTTGGAATTGATGTATATTCCACGCTTGCAGTATTAATTTAATGAAGAGCTTAGATCCTGTTTTGGCTTCCGATGGATTGCGATTCTTCGAGAATTGTAATCTACTAACATAAGATAATATACTGATGACTAATAATGTATATTATTTAAACAAACATTGACTACGTGGGTCATGTTAGCTATTCGTTAAGTCAAGTTCGCGAGTTTGGTATAAAGACCAATCCTATTTTATTTTGTTTAACTGTGTTGTGCAACTGGGATTGATGTTTATGTAAAGCTCGGTGACTTGATTTTAGGAAATCTGCATTAGTTGCATAGATTTCTCAGCAAACCTAAACGGGGTCAAGTAGTAGATGACTATACTTTTGTTTTCAGTACCTTTCCCTTGGCAAAATAGATACAGAATTTCTGTTTTTCCTGACCATAGGAAAGGTAATATGAATTCAACAGTAGTTCATTATATAAAAACATATGTTTTCCGTGTGCTGTCAAAGGACAACGCTTTTTGTGGTCTTGATTGTATTTGACAAGTGGTAGTATTATGCAAATTCATCTAAAGCTATATAAACATAAAAATCGAGGCACATTTTCCCATACTCGTTCGAAAATTGGTTTCATTTGAAAAGAAATAAGCATCAATATGATATTCTTGTTTGATGTGTTTCGCTTAGAACACGCGTAAATTGTGAATATTTATACAATAAAAAAATAGCTCGAGGCTTTGGGGTTATGCAAACTGTCGATAGAATCTGATTGCTAACGTAGGTGGTTAGATTGTTTATTGTTAACTAAGTTGTTTTAGGGCAGACGCGTTGATAGTTCTTAAGAAGTTATTGTTGCATAGATTGATTGTAACATTTGTTTGTTAATCCAACATAATCATATGGGACTAAGTAAATGCATACAAAGCTATTAGGTTTGAGACTCACTTGTCCTATTTTGCATTCCTCAGATATGCGTTGATGTTTGATCCTCGCCGTGCTCTGCTGACGATCATGACAGGTTTAAATATGTGGGTTTGTATAGCTGACGTTAGGTTTCCTGTATTGTGCAAGTGGTTGAACTCGAGGTAGGTATTTATTTAAAGTCCATAAACTTGTTTAAAAATAGTTGTTGTGCTTATCAGAACTCTGCAAACTCCGTTTCGATACATTTACTTAGGTGTATATTTGTGTGTGGCCAGTGTAAAACATCCATAGCTTAAGGTAGCAAATACGATTCATTTGGTAGACCAGTTTCGTCCTTATTGTGAACTTGTCAAGCACTTACTAGAATTAGCTACAACCGTGGTTCAAACTAAGAAACAGTTGTCTGTTAGTCTTGCATTTGTACCACTGCGCCATCCCTGCCGTAGACTACATGGAATTTTCAGTCATAAACCAATATGCTTTTGGTTTAACTCTTATGTAGAGCCTATTTAACAACTCTTGGACCTAAAGGTTTCACAAACCACTCCTGCTTTGTCATTATAGAACATACACCATGCCACCTCGAGAAGTTACAATGTATTGGCGATTCATGCGAATATAAAGTGAATATTTTATAAGTAAGCAGGGGAAATTCATCAAGTTGACCGGTATCTTCCTTTTTGTGGGAACTCTTCTAGTACGTATCAGAATTTATATATATATATATATATATATATATATATATATATATATATATATATATATATATATATAAGAGGATGACAAGTAGTTTGATTTTCAGTGGTATTTCATTTTCTTGCTTGTGATTTTTGTTGGTTGATTTGGGAGCGCATATACACATGTGTCTATGTGCGTGTAGGATGATGTTAGAAGAAGGGGAGGGGATTGGGCAAATACAAAAGCAATTGGTGATGTGCAGAAAAGAAAATTATGAAAATTAATTAGCGATAGCATGAGTAATAAATAAATAATAATTGTCGTCGTAACAAAAATTTTCAAACAATGGAAAGATTTTGCTATAAATTATTGTTTAACTATTAATAAATTTGTAATCAGATTATTAAACCTGTCATAATTCAATATTCATAATATTTTAATGGAACCAGTTTCAACTTTTGATTTGTGCAATCGTCTGTTACTACCATTAGTTAGTGCTCTGTTGCAAATCGTATCCGAGAATTTTTCACCGCTGTTTCATTCATAACTTCAACGTATGATTTGATTTTAATAGATTTCCTAATACAACTCGTCATTCAGTTACGACTGCATATCGCTACGTGTCGAATTTCGTGTCCAGTCTGCTCCGAATAGCGAGCAAGTTCAGATCTAGTAACATGTTCATGAATACATGCAGTTCTATTTTCTCCTGTTATTACCTTGATTGGGCGCATGGTTTCATCAACATACGTGAGACTACAGTCTTAGCTCTAAGCATTCCATACAACCTGCCTAATTCCAATTCCTTATGTTTTACATCTCTTAATCTAGGGCTTCTTATTGTTAATGACTTTAAGATACTGATTATCATTCGATGCTTGAAATGAAAAATAATTCCCGAGTAAATATCTTTTCTGTAAATATCATTCTAATTTATGATCATATCTAATGAACTTGACGTCTAACGCAGAAATTCACCTCACGACACACTTTCAATCGTAAATTGAACTTCGCCCCTTTAAATAGTCCCATTTATGCAATATGCCATGTCATCATCTCCATGGTTTCAGATTGGCTAAGCAGAATATAATATAAAGGAATGTTCATTCATCCATGTAGAAAACTGTGTACTCAATGTGTAAATTGAGTCTTTGTAAAATTGAGGTTAACGAAAAAATTTTGCATGATAAATTTAAAAATAGTTAGAAATAATTTTTTTAAATTATTTCTATTAGTGTGTTTACTTCCTATTATACCGTAACTGATTTATTACTGGGACTTGTATATATATATATATATATATATATATATATATATATAAAACAATGGATATTGGAAAGTGAGAAAAGGTGTGCATTTGCATGTCATTAGTGTAGTCATGTGTCGAAATAGAAGTGAAATGTTTTAACCTACACAATTTTGCACATCGAGTGGTATATTTATCAACATATTTATGAGGTTGCCGCAGTAGCCATTCTAGCATAACATGAGCCGTCTAGTTGGCATGAGCGACAAACAGTAATTTTCGAGACATTTTATTACTATACATAAAAAATACATGAAGTTTATCCTTTTCAAAAACGCACACACACACACACATACACACGTATATATATATATATATATATATATATATATATATATATATATATATATATATATATATATATATATATAAATCGAACAACATTAAAATACATTTCTTTCTTCTACTAATTGAAAACATAAACTAATTTTGTTACAAAATTATGTATTAATGCAAAAATACATTGAAATATCGCTGATGTCTGTAAAAATTTACTAAAAACAATCAATGCACGTGCCAATGTGGAGTACACTGATACTATGGTATAACAAGTTAAAAACCTATCTTAAATCGACGTTTTTTTGGTTTTCCTCGAGATAAATTGATAAGTTGTGGCAAGTGAAAAAGTCAGGTTACATTGTTTATTTAAAAAAATTATAGCTTAATGTTTAATTACGTTCCCGATGACTGTCATAGCCTTGGGCGAATGCCAGGGTTTATCTCCTGGCGCATTGTAATTACCTATGGCATTCGACTTCAGCGATCTCTAAAAATCAATGTCCATATCCTGGCTTTAAATAGGTGAAATTTTTCTCATTGAAAGTAGAACAGGGCGAGGCTTTCGCTAGTGATTTGAAACGCTATGTTCACTCCAAGCAACTGTGACTCGTCATAATGTAAACATGTAATGTAAAATAATACCCCTTTTTTGTTAATATTCTTTATAAAAACATGAAGTTTCTGACAAGTTAATCTGTTCAGGTACTGTCAAGTAGATTGCCGCGGACGAGGTTCGAACCCGGGCAAGTTGGCTTCGGAGTCTGTGAATCTATATACTGCGCCTACTAGCCGCACATTAAGCGTATGTCAATTTTATAAGAGAATATAATTTTTCCTAATATTTTCTTTAGCTGTACCATATGCGGCAAAGTACTGGACTATACTTGGCGAGTTCTAAATTCGAATGAAATCGGTGTACTTAATCAGTTGCCTTTGCCACCTTATGTAATTTTATATATAACGGGATTAGTATTTATATCCACCTCAGAAAACTGATTTGGAAATCATTGTTTATTTGTATGAATCTTCAGTTAAATACCACTTCCGCAGGTAGCATGTTATCTTTTCTATGAAGACAGGTAAGGGGTTGCTAGTTGGATGTTTATGACTATAGATATGTCATATAGGCTTCTTCTGAAGGAATGGCTAACCAAAACATACGCCTAAATATTACATAAATTTGTGTGTAGTGTGCAGCAGGGTGTACTATCGTTCGAGTTCCGCCCGTAGTAAAATTCTGGACATTATTTTATGAGTTTCCAATAAGGGTGAAAACGGTCTACTGGATGAATCAGATTTATAACATTCAAAAATTCTTAGTTTATTAAACCAAATGTTTACATGATGGGATAGGTGTTTACGTCAAATTTGCATCCTTGTCTTAAATAATTTCTCTCGTCAACCATGTAATGTGTAATTGTTCCAGATAAACTAAATTGAATCGCTTGAACTATTTTACTTTTTAGCATAACTTTGTCTTTCCAAAATAATGTTATGCCTCAAATAATAGGGTATGTAACCATTCATGTTATTGCAATTTCATTATATTATTTAAAAAAAATAGTTTTATGAATAAGATTTTTATGAATCAAGATTATATTTATATTCTATAAATCGCGATGTATTTTGTGAATACTTAACTATAGAGTAATCATGCTTTATATATATATATATATATATATATATATGTTATGGACTTCCATTTAATTAAGTAAATGATAACTAGTATGAATTTGTCTTGCTCAGTGGTTACAGCTACAGATCACGAAACAGATGTTCACAGGTAGGAGCCATGTCCGTGAAAAGTTCTGGACAGCACGTAAAGAGTTCCCAATAAGGACGAAACCGATCTACTGAGTGAATTGGCTTTCGTACGTTATACAATGCTTTGTTTACATTGAAAGATGTTTGTATATAGTGGGACTGGTGGTTATATCCAGATAGGAAGCTTGATTTAAATATGTTTTCACCGCTCGCTAAACCAATTTTATTATCAAAATCAATTCCCCGAAACGGCAAAACCAACTAATTCAATGTATCATACCTTCAGTCTTCTGAAAGACCAGTATAATAAAAGCAAATGATAAGATTAAATTAATGAAGAGTTATAAATTTGGATTAAATAGAAGCTAGCGCACATTATCTGAGAAAAAGTATCGCTTAATTATCATAAATAGTGAAAGCATCTGATTCAACAATTACGGTAAAGTGTTATTGTATTTATTCACAAACATCACCATATGCAAAAGATAATCGTCTGCATAAAAATCGTAGGAACTAGCAACATGCTCACCGGTCTATTGTTTATCAAATTTAGTTTTTCGTTAAGTTAAATGAACGTGGGTAAGGGCTTTCATATATGGGAATGTTTAAAGATAAGCAATTCACGCAAGGCTGAGCGTTAAGTAAAATAATTAAGCAATAATTGATTGCGTGGGTGGTGGTAACAATTCTTTACATCCAGTTTGCCAGCTTGAAGTGAACACCAATCCCATTGTATTTAACCAGTCGTCCAACAATATAACAAAACTACCGTCAGCCGCGACGCACTGACGCGTTTCGACCTTCCATGATCATCATCAGAATACGACTGAAAACTGACTAGCGAGGATCAAACCGAAGAAAAATTAGATATGCGGCTCTCAGCTCTAGTAGTCTTGCATACATTGTACGTAACTGAAAATGTCAGCTGCACAATTTCTATGCAGTCACGAATATTAGTTACCTGATCTGCGTTTTGACTAACGCAGCTTTCATTGTTCCAGTAATTTTCTTTTTCTATGATATTTCGATCTTCTTTACCGAAGATCTTCATCAGATGCATTTCACGAAACAAATGAAGCAAGCGCGTTTGACACTTGCCTCACGATTTGTTGTTTCATTAGCGTATATTTATTATACCATTTAACGGCATTTCTGTTATAGTTCCATGTTAAATATTTCTTGAAAGACTTTCCTTGATGCGACACTGGAATAATTGTAATTACCTGATCTGCGTTTTGACTAACGCAGCTTTCATTGTTCCAGTAATTTTCTTTTTCTATGATATTTCGATCTTCTTTACCGAAGATCTTCATCAGATGCATTTCACGAAACAAATGAAGCAAGCGCGTTATTTCCTCTAGTCATAATATTTATATACCCCAGACTGACCTTTCATTGGTTATACGTGTGTCACTTGTGTGTGTGTGTGTGTGTGCATTTTTCATAACTGTTGTTTTCATCTAACTAATTTAGACCAGAGTGGCTAAATAATAATTTATCAATTGCATGCAATAACTAATCGTTTTTTTAAACACACTCAATGTAAATGACGTAACTGAGATGGGGAGACCCATAATTCAGAAACACTCGTCATAAAAACATGCCATGAGTGCTAAAACCAGAAGTCCGAACGACTAATGCACATGTTAAATTACAATTCAAACCACTAGGTTGTACTCAAGATGAGAAGTTAACAGTTAATGGATAGATAATAGATAATCACTTAAAAATAAAATCCTAGACGCGTTGTAATGCACACACACACGCAGAGTGACGCATATAACAAGCGGTCTGAAATAAATATTATGACTAAACTACGCTGCTGTTGTTCGTAATCATCGATAATCTTCGGTAAAGAAGATCATCATAGAAAAAAAATACTGGAGACAATGTACGTTAGTCAAGCAGATATTATTCGATGTCTACATCAAAGTCTTCCTGAAATAATCAGTTATTTGTAGCTTTCGCCACACACCAAATATATATAGACAATACAATTAAACAATAATTTATGTATTGATTGCGCGAATTGGTGGTAACAATTCTTTAAATCAAGTTTGGAGCTTGAAGTAAACACCAGTTTGATCTTCGCTAGTCAGTTTGCCGTCGTACTCTGATGATGATCATGGAAGATCGAAACGCGTCCAGTGCGTTGCGACTACCGTTAGTTCTGTGTTATTGTTCGACATTGGTTAAATACAATGGGAAGTAAAATAATTGACGCCCAATTAAATTCTTTGCAATATACATTATTGTATAGGTTATGATAAGTTATGAGATTTAATTGGAATATTTGTTCTAGACAGTATGTCCTTGTAGTGCGGGATTGTAAAGATCACTGGAAAGAAACTTGAATTATTATACACCGAATAAATTGCCTGCAGCATGCGGTACGAATGGTGTAGTGCGTAGAGGGTCAAATTAGTAAGCAAATGTTTTGGAGATCGAGTCCTATCGGTGACAAGTTCTCTATAGTAATTGAAAAGATCCCAATACAGACGGAATCTGTCTACTGGGTGAATTTACTTTTCTTCCTGATGCGATGTTCAGTTTATAATGACAAAATGCAAACACACGCACACACACACATACACACACACACACACATATATATATATATATATATATATACTGTGGTTAATAAATTTATTGATTAATACTTTTCTTAGTTCTATACAGTTAGGATTTAATAGAATTTGTATGCAGAAACCGATTTAATAGTACTGGACTTTGTGTTAAATTTAAGGCGTTTCGTTACGTTGTTAATCGTATTTAAGACTATTCCGTATTTGGGTATATGTACCTTTATGCGCTGTTCTTTGGAGTGTGATGATTTTGTAAAAACAAAATTGAAGGCTTCATTTATTAATTTGTGAATTTGTACCGAATTATGAACAAGTACTCTAATCGCTAATTGGAGTGATTTTTTTCAAGACGAATTATTGCTAACTTGAGGCTGACGAACTGGGGATGTATGCATTAATAAAGAAAACATGGAACCTACTAATATAGTATATATTGACTTGCCTGGAGTCCACAAAAGTTTGTGCATTTACTTATTCCAGATTATAAACGTTATGCTTATTTTATCTTTCCCTTCCGAGTTTTCACCATGTTGAAGAAAATGACAACAATATCGTAATGTCGAACAGAGAGCAAATGGGACTTGTGACCATTCTGACATTGATTGGTGCTTGTGCACTCATGGTGTTGCCTGTTTTTGTTTTCATGTTATAGCTATTGATACATTTTTAGAAATTATGAAACCTATACAATGGACAAACTGAAAAAGAAATTTTGTGAAGTATTGAAAGTATTTCTTTGATAGTTAATTATCAATTATCAGCAAATAAATAATAGTAATCTCAGAAAACGAACCAACGACATTTTAAGTCCTGAAAGAGAGATGTAGATAGACAGGTAGCGAAATTAAAAGAGGTAGTTGGCTCAGTGGGTAGAGCAACAGATTCTGAAGCAGACGGACCCATGGTTCGAGTCCTGTCCGCAGAAATTTTGGCCAGTACATGATGAGTTCCCTATAATGACGAAACCGGTGTACTGGATGAATAATTTAAATTGGTTAGTGTATTTTTCCTTTAGGTGGAGCTCATATGGCATCCATTTATACCCACAGTTCCAACTAACCATCCCTAATCTGTCATTACTGAACAGACACCACAATACATGGGGAAGAGGTATTGAAATGAACATCTATATAATTATATGTATAATTCGAGCCCTGACCGGGGCATATTCTGGCCAGTACATGATGAGTTCCCAAAAGGGACGAAACCGATCTACTGGATGAATTTCCTTTTCTACACTGTACAATTCTTAGTTTATACTGACATATGTAAGTAATTAATGGGTCAGGTGCTTATATCAAGATTGCAGCCTTGATTATAGTAAATAATAGTAATCTCAGAAAACAGAGCCAATGACATTTTAAGCCCTGAGAGAGATGTAGATAAATAGATAGATAGAGAGATTAAGAGAGATAACTGGATGGTATGAAATCATCCAATTTTTGGCACACCTTACATTGAACCGCGTGAAGTCTATATGCCCGTTCATTATTTTACTGTTTAAATAAATACACACGTAATTTCTCAATGTGTTCTATCTCGTTTCTTTTTTTACATTTATAAGTAATTTAAAAGTAACGCCTGATAAATATGTGTGAGTATTAAATGAGATGTTGCTCATTTTTGGCGATGAGTTAACACATAATTATCGAAAATTAAATCTATGCGAGCTATAGTTGATCGGCCAACATATTTTAGTTTATACCATAAATTTTTTTATTAACGTATAAAGTTGAGACTGATATTGTCGGCGGCTTTTCTATATTTCGGGGTATAAGAAAATATATTAACTTTAGTAAATAGAAAGATTTTTTCTGCATGAAATGTGCAAGTTGAAGCCATGTGCACTTTCACTTTTTTATTTAAAATTAGAATTATTAACAAAACTTTTTTAAAGGAATATTGTATTCTTGTGACATTATCTATTACAATAGTTCATAGTAATTAATTAAACAGCTATATGTGCTGTCAGTTTAATGAAGGGGAAATCTTACACTTATAAAGGTGAGAAAATATACACTTTCCATAAAACGGATTTTTCAGATTAAGAAGTGGGTTGACCAGTCTACTTTGTTTTATTAATCCGTTGTTAATTTAAAAGTATTATAATTCGAAACTAGGTCACATGGCCAATGGATTTAATTTTTCCATTGACACTAAATCTGTACGCGATCGTGACCCCGCATTGAAAAAGGATAACTGGTTAGAAATGGTCCCTTTAACTTCCTTAAAAGTAAGTGCGTTTACCTAACAGAAGGTGGGTTATGCTTTCCAATCGACGTTAGATTTTGAACCGCATTCTGGCCACCGGATTCCAACCTGTGGTGTGACATTCTAACTAGTTCATTTGAAAGTAAGATCAACTGGTGATTAAAAAATTTGCTCACATTAAACTCAGTCCGACTTAACTCAAAACACTTGAGCATTATAAATTTGGATGGGTAACCTTACCTAAAATAATGCACTCACTTTGTAAGCCAATAATCATCCACGCAAACACGACATCTGATAATGTGAACTGAAATTTCGGGTGAAGCAAGGAAAAGGACACAGATCCACTTGCTAGAAATCAAATTATTGTCCAAAAAGTGAGAGTTTAATAAGGTGATCTTTTTTAAATTTATTTAAAGATAATTAAATTTATAATATACTACGTCTAATATTCTATCATAAATAATGAATTATTTTGTTGATTTTTTTCTTTTACTAGTCCTGGATATGGCCTCGTCAACCGGTTTTATACATGATTAGTGATTTTTCAAATTGTATATTGGCTTCTTATGCAAATGTTTTTGCTAAAAATAGGACATTTTAACAATAAATTTATAATCTTATTTCTGAAGGAACATTTCCATGCCTAACCTTCTTATTTTTGCAAGCTAACTGCGATGTTATGCTTTGTATTATGATAAACTGAACGAGTGAGTGAATAATCGTTAAATTTGATGCCTAACATGGTTTGTTTAAAACTGCAATATTTGCTTGTTTCTGAAGCAAAAGATCCGAAACATTGTTTGTTAAATTAAAAAAAATTAAATTCAATTTCCATCTTCCGTATTAAGTACACGATTTTATTTTTTTATATTTGCCTTCCTCCTCTCATTCTCTCTCTCTCTCTCTCTCGCTGTTTCTCCTCTGTTCCTTTCTGACCGACTAAATTTCCACGCTATAGGTTATGCATTCTGTTGAATGCATTTTAAAGGAGACAAAAACTAGAACTTACTCCTTTTTCAGCTGCCTAAAATTTGGTAATAAAATCACACAGCTTAATTAGCGATACCAAATCCGTACGATCAGATAGCGAAGCATTCTACATAGAAAGGAATTTACGTGTAAAATTGCGCAAAGGCCACAATCAATTCCGAATGAATAGATAGCAGATTCACACGGCGATTTTACTGAGGCGAAAGCGAATTGAATTAGTGCCTGAACAGCATATTACTAAAATTGGAACACTATCAACAGACTGAACATTATCATAAGTTGAACTGTGTACTTTAGCCAATGTTTAAATAATTGTATTTATGCGTTCATTAGCAGCTGCCGTTTTGATGGAATAGATGCTTCACACGGTAAATTATATTTTGAACGTAGATACGGCCACGCTTTCACAGGTTATGTTTTCTGGGTGTTATGTAATAGATTCTAGTTACAAATAAGATAAATACTACAATTCGTGGTACCTATTTCATGGGAGAAGATAAACATAACTTTTGTTAGATACATGAAGCATGTTGTTCTCGTATTGTTTAAATCAATTTTGCGAGTTTGAAGTAAACACCAATCCCATTGTATTTAAACAGTCGTCGACAGACAGACAAATTACAGTCAGTCACACGTATTGACGAATTTAGACCTTCCAAGCTCATCATTAGAATACGACGGCAAACTGATCAGCGAGGATAAAACCGCTATGCATACCTATTGAAAGCAAACTGAAAGTAGTTTTACTATGCTATTCGACTTGTTAGATATAATTGGATTGGTGTGTACTTCAAGCTCGCAAACTTGATTAAAAGAATTGTTACCTCTACCTTTGCAGTCATTGATTGGTTAATTTTATTACCTATATATATGTGGCGAACGCTGCAAAAAGTTAGTATTCGTGACTGCAATGAAATTGTTTAGCTGACATTTGCAGTGAAGTAAAATATATGCGAAACTAGTAGAGATGAGAGCCGCATATCTAATTTTGCTTTCTCTATATACGTATTGTGGTTAGATCCTCGATAGTCAGTCTGTCGTTTTACCGTGATGATGATCATGGAAGCTCGAAACGCGTCAGTTAGTGGAACTGACGATAATTTTACTATGCTGTTCGACGATTGGGTAAATAAAATGGGATTGGTGTTTACTTTAAGCTCGCAAACTTGATTTAGAGAATTTGTTCTCGTATTCGACTTAATTAGCTAAAACTGCATATGTTTATGCCTTTTTGGACAAAAAACCAAACTACAATAATTTAGCGCATGAAATAAAATAAATTTAAAAAAAATTAATGACAACAAAGAGGTTGGTTATGAAACTGAAGAACGTACAAACATTTGAATACACCAGCTCCAATTGTAGCTGAACATTAGTCGGGGACATTGTCGTCGGCATATATGAGCTTTGCACGTGATAACTACTGTTTTCCGATAGGACGACCTTTAAAGCAATATATCGTGAAAATGAGCGTGAAATATTGCTTTAAAAAACTTACTAAATGCAAATAAGAAATGAGATCATATCAACGAAGCGTTTCGGATTAACGAAATGCCACCCGATTAATTCAATAAAAAGGTATGTACAGACGTTAAGCTCGAGGTTTTGCTTTATTTAAGCAAATGATTGGATGTTGCTGTGTTCCACACGCACACTCTCGTTCAAATTTTTACTAGCAAAAAAGAATATGTGATAAAATATTGTATCTGACATTATTCAATATTACCTCGAGCTCACAGTTTACAATTTCATCTATGGTTTTGCTATATACTACACCTTATAAATCGATTATCAGTATAATCTTGACTGAAAAGTGCTAACGTGTTCACATTTATATATGAGACATAGCGCACCTAGTAAAAATTTAGTTCGCATTGACCCAAAAAATTTGTCGATGATTCTATATGAAGTTAACTCTACTACTGCTGCTGCTATACACACTGGTATAGGAGATTGTACGCCTAATTGTCCAACATTCCTCACCGAAATATAAAGTGGGCATAGGACGTAGTACCGCCTCCTACTGATTAGCCGCCAGTGAGCAAGAAATACATGTAAATCAGATTATATCTTCTGTTCATGCTGACTTCGGTTTATCCATATCATCCCATTTGAACTAACTTGGTACCAGGTGTGAATCCCTTAATTCACGATTGCATATATATATATATATATATATATATATATATATATATATATTACTTCTTCTCAATAAAGAGTATATAAAGATTTACTGCAGTTAACATATAAAAGGTTAATCTAATTGACACATGCGTTTTATGCATGCCACTTTGTCGGGAGTAAGAGCATTGTGCCGGCTTTTACGTGGAGGTGCGTGCATCAAGTAAATTACGTTATATTTTATGCCGAATTGGCTAAATTCTAGTGATCCTTTATTAGCTAACTTGTTATATGTACGCCCACCCGAATAAAAAAATGAGACGTACTAGACATTGGATTATTCACGCATCACTTTTACATGCCATGAAATATTCGGAGTTGCGAGAACTAGGAAAAAATGCGTTATGACATTGGAAGTATTTCTCGGTTTAAATTAATGATACATACTAAAATGGCTAAACACAAAATGAGACATGAGATTAACATTTTAAATAGATTCTTCCTCTTCCGACTGACGAGGTTTTGCATACTCAAAAAATCTCTTCTTTATATTTACTGATTGATATTTCGATCGACAAGCCAGTCGTTTTTTAAAAAAAATTGTGTTCCATTCAGAAACAGAACGAGTTCTACCCCATCATATCACACTAAACCGCATCAGTTGCAGTTTAAAGTTTTGGTATTTGTTAATAAATCAAATAATCCATGCGCAAAAAAAAATATCTTCGCAGTGAGGAAGAAATTTGGGTTAGTGCGTGACGCCTCTTCCGTAAAAAAATGAAATGTAATACCATTTAACAAACCGCTCGGTGCAAACGTCATTCAAAATGAGAGTAACATGTATCCATTTGAGATTTCTAACAATTTTTTTTGCCATGAGTATGATTGATGCTATGTCTGATGCTTCAGAATAGGATAGGAAATGAATGATATTTACACACTGTAAAATGTCATCTTATTTTTGAATTTGGCGAAGTAACTGAGATTTAAAATCGTGGTTTTGTGCGCAATAAGAATAGTCTGACGACGTTAAAACGATCAAAGATTAGACGTGCGGTGATAAAAATTTAAAAAATCAAGATGGCGAGGTCGAGAAAGGCAACAATAATATTGTGTCTAACCAGTTGCACACCATTTCGTAACTTGGAATCATTGATATAACAAAATAGGCGAAAAGCGATTTATGTTAGATAGTGAAATAAATTATGAGCTATCATTTCTGGAAAAAAATGTGAATCAAAATCTTGTCGTAATGAAATGAAAAGGTTCAACGAAATATACATGATAAAGGCATATCCAATCAATGATAGAAAAAATATTGACGAATATCATAAGAAAATTTGATTGCAAAACGGATCAGGAAAAGTATGGCACACTGTTAGAAGGTCTCAGGATTAAGACATTAGCAGATTTCAAATTGAGTAAACATTAATGACAGTGACAACTAAATACAATATCAGAACCGTATTAGATAATACACTTTCATTAAGTAATAAGCTTCTACAATAAATCAGGAGTAAATGAAATTCATGGTATAGATTGCAAACTTACGTATTTAAAGCAAACCATGCACCTTATAAACGTAAGACGAGGCGAACAAAGATCAACATTTAAATTTGAGTACATACATATCTTGTCAGGCACTTACGAGAAATGGGCCGTTAAATAGGCTGGGTAGACTGTACATGCATTTCGACGTCCAATCACAGTAAGTCGACCAGATGAATTAGATAATCTTGAAAGAGTTTCCTTGATGCGCAACTGGAATAATTGTAATTACCTGATCTGCGTTTTGACTAACGTAGCTTTCATTGTTCCAGTAATTTTCTTTTTCTATGATATTTCGATCTTCATTACCGAAGATCTTCATCAGATGCATTTCACGAAACAAATGAAGCAAGCGCGTTATTTCCTCTAGTCATAATATTTATATACCCCAGACTGACCTTTCATTGATTATACGTGTGTCACTTGTGTGTGTGTGCATTTTCATAACTGTTGTTTTCATCTAACTAATTTAGACCAGAGTGGCTAAATAATAATTTATCAATTGCATGCAATAACTAATCGTTTTTTTTAACACACTCAATGTAAATGACGTAACTGAGATGGGGAGACCCATAATTCAGAAACACTCGTCATAAAAACATGCCATGAGTGATAAAACCAGAAGTCCGAGCAACTAGTACATGTTAAATTACAATTCAAACTACTAGGTTGTACTCAAGATAGAGAAGTTAATAACAGTTAATGGATAGATAATAGATAATCACTTAAAATAAAATCTAGACGCGATGTAATAATAATTAAAGCTTCAAATACATATTTCGACTGAATGTTTTCTGAAAGCATATTTTGGCTGAAAAAGTTGGTTAGATGAATCAAAGGTATTAATAAAACTTGATCAGAGAGCAAAACTTTGAATGAGGTGTTGCCGACTGAGTTGGTAGGCATGATGAATTTTGGCACAACTTCTTCTCAGCTTTGGTACAATTGTAATATTTTTACCATTTTTGTTCTATCTATAATAAAAAAGTTAAATTTATAGCTCATTAATTTTTTTCTCTTTTCATTTTCTCTGATCAAAATCGTTTGAGGAACGAGTTTTCTGATTAGTTCTTTCTATTTATTTCGTATTTGGATATAATCGATTTTTTTAAAACTTTAACTGTCCTCTATGTAGCCTTCATTTATACTCTTTTAACAACATTATGTCAACGAAAGTATCTATTTCTCACAACTTTCTTTAAGACTAATTCTCTTGACCTTAACGTAGTATGTTAATATAATAAATAATAATAATAATAATAAATAATAATAAATAATAATAAATAATAATAATATATAAAATAATTCTTTCGATTGCTCATCCCCCGCCAACTCCTCATAATCTGTAGCACTCAGTATGTTATTAATAAATATGGAATCTAATATTAAGTACGGTTAGCGAATGACTGTGTAGTGGTATAGCAAGATGGCGCTGACTGACTGACTTATTGTGGTGCATCTAAACGGCACTGGATGCCTGGATAATCTTCACTAGTTTAAGAATGCAGTTAGAGTGCCTAACTGTCTATTGAAGTCATTAAAGTCATCATCATATTTATATGTTAGTTCTAAAGCTTTAATATGAGGTTAAAGGCTCTGCGTAGCAGATTAAGTTTATTCAATTAGTGCGTTGCAGTTCAGTGGCATGGTCCAAACAAAATGCGGCTTCTGAAAGCTTATGCCATCGTGAAAGCAACATGCATGATCGCATTGTAATTGTGTTACATTATACGCATTTGTTATTCACAGTTGTGTATTGGGCATTATGTACTTGGTAAAAAATAGTTGAAATAGGACCAGACGATTATACTAAAGTCAGCATGAACGAAAAGTATAATCTCAGGTACACGTAAGTTTCGTGCTTATTTGCAACTAATCAGTAGGAAGCGATGCTTCGGCCTATATCCACGATATACATCGTCAAAAAATATGGGACAATTATATGGTAAATCTTCCATTCGAATGTACATTGAAGCAGTAATGAGGTTAACTCTATATGGACCCTAAAACTCCGCTCCAAAGCCAACACACTAAATATAATATATAACAAAGCTGTAAATGGTATCAACACAATGGTTTGCAAAATTGTATGATTGTAATTTGTACCAACACAATGGATTTTTTAGATATACTAAATTCCACCAAAATTGAGAATCATAACTACTTCTGAATTTTGTACCCGAGAAAATCCAAACACGCTGGTCTAAATCTATCTCAGTTATCACAAATTTACAGTAAGCATGACACTATTAAATTTTATATAATAGTTATTTATTGTAAGTTGCGGTACGTTAATAAAATTTTATTTTTGTAATAGGAATTGATTACCTTGTAAACAATAGATTAGATAAGAGCAGAAGAATATACTAAATTTATCATGAACGAAAGATATAATCTCATGCATATAATACATTTCATGTACTTTTGAATAAACCAGTTACGCACGAACAATTTTATTCTTTTAAACTGCACAAATGAACATAAATAATGGTGTAGGAGTCTAATTAAATTGTATCATTTTAGCCCATAATTGACAGTATAGCATGTCTGCTACGAATATATCTGTTACATGTTGAGAACTACTGTTTGATATAGTTATATGCATTGACTATATAAAGGGAAATTTATCTGTGGTTATCATTTATAAATCCTAACTAAGCCATACTTTAACGAATATTGGTTACGTGGGTGATGATAACGATCATTTAAATCCAATTATACTGAAAAAGTGTAAAAAATAGGATTCGTATTTATATCAAGCTCTCAATTCACCCGGTAGTTCGTGTTTGTCTATCTCGGGAACTCTTCAAGTACTTTTCAGAAATTCTTGCTTCGGATGGAGCTTAAAATTTGTTTCGGAGACTGTGATTCTATAAGCTGTGTCATCTTGCCATATTCTAAGCACAATTTTGAATAATTTACTAACTTATGTTTTTAGTTAGATTTTCCTTCAGTTAGAGCCTATGTGACAGCTATTTCGAATAAGGAAAAATAAGGATATTTAGAAATTGAAAAATGACACGATACCTGGAACTTTAGGTAAATTAATAACAAACTATATTGACCAATCTGTACTCAGCTTATTACAGATACAAATGTCGACTTATTGATGAGCCGAAACTATGGAATTCATCTTTGAAATAATTGAGATATTAACTTTCAGGCAGTTTGTGAAATGCTATTTGAACCCGCTAATAATGATAATAAATACATATTTGTTATTTTGGTTAATCAGACCTGACATATGATTTAGTTTGAATTGGCAGAGGGCATTTATTAACATTAAAAAAAATATTTGAGTGATCTGAAGATAGCAGAAAAGCGGACACAAAAACACTGTGCTGATAAATTCACACTGGTTTCTGTCATGGAAAAACGAACTATGTACTAAAGATGAAGGATGTGGTGAGTGACAATACAACATTCTTGCATCCGGAGTAATATATCGAGTGAAATTGAAGAAAAAAAATAATCGGAAGGTAATAAAAGAAATTAAATTTTAACTCGATGCCGATGTAATTGATGAAGTAATTGCAGTCATGGTCAAACAAATTGGATCATCTACATCAACAATGCACGGTTTAACAAAAAATACAAAAACTACATTGCTCTACTAGATTAATATAATGAATGTTCGATTTTGCATTTCGTGTATTGGCTAAATAATTGTACCGTCCTATTATTCCACATTCTTCTACCAAATATATAGTGGTTAAAGGGCGTAATACCGGCTCCTACTGATGAGTCGCCGGTAAGCACAAAACGAATGTGCATGAGATTAAACTTTCCGTTCATGCTGCCTTTGGTTTATCCTTCTGGTCACAACTGCAACACCTAATACATACTTGCATTGGCTAGTTAGTCCACATACCTGAACCATTTGAGTTTGCTATCAACATTAAAGACATAAATGTGAAATATAAAATAATGATTTTTTGGATGTGATATCTTAATTTAAGACTAATCCAATTGAACAAATTATTGACATTATTGTTTAGATAGTAAACACAAGGCGTTTTGATATGCACGTAAGATTTACACTTACGTTTTAATATTAGTCTTCAAAGGCAGGTTCAGTGTGTGACACTGGGGAATCAATATTTCAACTGCAAGCAGAAATTTTGGTAAGCCGTCTTGAAAACATCTTACTAAAGAAATGCTAAAAATATATACGCTGTTAAAATACAATTGAATTGGTGTTTACTTCAAGCTCGCAAACTTGATTTAAAGAATTGTTACCACCACCCGCGCAATAAATTGTTAAATTTTATTGCCTATTTATGTATATGCGGCGAAAGCTGCAAACAGTTAATGCTTGTGACTGCATTGAAATTGTGCTGCCGACATTTCCAGTCAAGTTCAAAGTATGCGAGACTGCTAGAGGTGAGAGCCGCCTATCTACATTTGATTTCCATATATATTCAATGCGATGTGATCCTCGATAGTCAGTTTGCCGTCGTACTTTAATGATGATCATGGAAGGTCGAAACGCGTCAGTGCGTTGCGGCTGGCGGCAGTTTTGTTATGTTGTTCAACGACTGGTTAAATAAAATGGGATTGGTGCTTACTTCAAGCTCACAAACTTGATTTAAAGAATATATACGCTATTTTGGTGACGTTTTCCTTGTATTTAAAATAAAATTTCAGTTAGGAACACTGTTTTAAATCTTTACCAGAGATTAAAAGAACAGCTTCACGTCGGAGCATGAGGATGACGATCGTCTGCCATTCTTGGACGTGCTATTACAGAAATTGGTTAATGGTAAATAAAAATAACAATTTTCCATAACCAACCAGGTCTATACAGCTTTTATGTTATACCAGCTTCGTGCTACTGCATTATGAATTGTCAAACGTTCGCGGCTGTTTTTCAAGAATTGCTAGTTAATTGCTGGTTAATTCAGATTTAACAGATGACGAATCTTTACAAATCAAACAATGATGTAATTTCCTATGTCTCGCATAGGAACATTATTAAACCAATTGTTAAGGTAGGAAATCAAAATTGACAGGCGCGTGGGAACAAAAAAGGCAATCTATTTGAAAAATTCGATTTAGAGGAGATGCTATTTCCCGAATACTGCAGAAAAAAAGTTGGACCAGCATTGACACGCACATTTGATGAGCAATAGTTTTATTCTTATATGTACACAACACTATTTTCAGTTTCCCAGTCTTGTTTGTAGCACGATTAATGTTTAGTCATTTTATTCCTGTATATACGAAATACTATTTTCAGTTTATTGACGTTCGAAATGTTAGATTATAAATACTGCTTCTTTTCGTACATCAGGTCAATTTTCTAGAATGGTCTTTATCGTTTATTTAATTTATTGTTAACATTATTGAAGCTTGGTTATTATCGTGTAATGGGATCAACACGAAAAAGACTTTATGATTAGGAAAGGATAAAATATTAGTAAAGGACGGATAGTTTTATCATTTGAATTGACGTTCTTACTGTGTTAATCGAGTAGATCAACTTGCTGACCAATCAGCAATGATAAAAACTGGCGCCTGATATTGGAGACGAACCTACGTCCATGGGATTAAGAGTCGAATGTACCTTGACTGGAAACTTTATATATATATATATATATATATATATATATATATATATATAACCATATACTATATATATGAAATGCCACTTGTATCGACACATATAAATTCTGCACGGATTAGTATTGCAGTTCTGTGATATTCGCAATGTATCCACCACATCATGGAGCACAATTCATTCTGTCCGTTGGTACTCGATGTAAACTCTGAGACAAGGTTGTGATCCTAATTTTCTAGCATATTCACCGGTTTCATAATAAAACACTGCGCAATTTAAAGACACTAGGAGTCAACTGTGGTAATCTAGTTCAAATTATTATATATGTAATTATTTTAAACAATCTAATCAGAAATAGCCGATAGCATCCTTCAAATATTAGGGTAATACCAAAAACAAAGCCTTCAAAAACTATCTACTAAAGAGTAGACAAGCACACGCATACACACCAACACACAAAGACATATATATATATATATATATATATATATATATATATATATATATATATATAAGTCAATCAATAGAATCCAACAACATTTACCGCAGAAATTGATTAAAAAGTTGGCACCATCAGGAAAATCAGCTATTTCGATCATATATATTGGAAACAGGGTATCCAGTCCAGTTGACCAATTTCTCAATTTTACAAAGCAAAATCGGAAGAATTGTTATATTTTTTACGAAGCCCTTATATAAAACAACACAGCACCTAGCTGTCAATCAAAAGTTTCATCAACAACAAATTTCTAATCGAATGGCGACGAATCACAGGACCAACAAAAATTTACTAGCATCCAGGCAAGACCAAACTTCCTTGGGGACCAGACTCAACAAACATTCGATCGGATTGGCAACAAACTGAGAGGGAAAATAGCTTGACATTCGGAGACAGAAATTTCTAAACAATATGAGCATTCAACACTGAAATCCTCACCTGCGTTGTTACCAAGTGGAGAATACGTACACACTAACTAATCAGCCGAAACAAGAAATAGAAGTAAAACCGAGTCAGATAAAAACCTAGGATGTATTTAAATGAAAGATTGTAAAGTGAAGTTTAGTACTCTCGAAATAAAGGGCCATTATCCACTTTGTTATTAATTTTTTTTTTCTTCCTAATTAGAAATACATTGTGTAATATTCTAAAGCAATTGATCACAACCTTTTACCAGAGTGTATCTCGAGTATCAACGGACAGAATACAAGATGTGTTAGATGCACTTCCGTTTTCAGAACTTCAATACCAACAGTACAAAATTTATATATTATCGACAGAACTGACTATTCATATATATATATACATATAAAGTTAATATCACAAAAATAGGATTTAAATTTATCAAGTACTCATAAGGCATATATAAATTATTTCCGAGAAATGCCACATTCGGGACACCAAACCACCTGGGATTGATGTTTAATCATGGTATCATAGAGGATTCGATTATGAAACATGGAAGTTCAAACTAAGCATGGAACAATAGAACATATAAACTTTTCTACTAGGCCTGTTTCTTACTAATTTGGCTTTCTTTAAAAATCAAAATTATAACGGCATTTGGCCTAACCAAG
Organism: Eudiplozoon nipponicum; assembly: GCA_029291075.1. Classification (NCBI taxonomy): domain Eukaryota; kingdom Metazoa; phylum Platyhelminthes; class Monogenea; order Mazocraeidea; family Diplozoidae; genus Eudiplozoon; species Eudiplozoon nipponicum. The sequence continues at coordinate 42,666 of JAQBSW010005615.1, forward strand.
GAGATGTCAGCGCGGTGCTATGTTGTTCATCCCCTACGTCACGGAATTGGCACATAGCATGCAATTATCCGATTTATGTAATCTTATGCTTTAAGGTCAGATTTTGCTTCAGATGAATCATTTAGATAGTTAGAACTGTATGTCAAAAGCAATACACACCACAATCCGCCTGAAAGGAAAGCCGAAATATAAACTTGATATTAAGCGGCTTATTGCATTCAGTGCGTGGCCTCCGTGGCTTGGCGGATTAGTTTCACATCTATGAATGGAATACTCATGCTTCAATCCCAGTTCTTGGTGATTCTGGCTAATAATAAGACGTTTCTAGTCAAGAAGATGAGTTGCACGTGTTGTCTTAATCAATATTTGGTTCATAATAACAATATGTATATGAATTAAATAAGATCTCATAATTAAACTTTGATATATATCTTCTGTCTATATATATATATATATATATATATATATATATATATATATATATATATATATATATATATATATATATAATGTAAATTATATATTACCTAAAAAATTGTAAATAAATTGCACTTAGAAGCAGAAAATGAAATAAGATGCGAAATGAGAAGTCTTGGAGTATTTCCTAAAGAGAGTTGTCAAAATTTACAACAAATTTTATTATAAGGAATAGTAAACAGCTAGATTTTATTCTTATTTATCAATCAAGCTATTAATGGTTTTAGATTGAATTTTTTTTTAACAATCATCACATCCTACTATTAGATAATGCTTTTAATCTGTGTAGGTGAGATGAGCTTAGAAAATGAATAGCGCAAACAGAATTCTTTAATAAAGAAAGCAGTAATGAGAACTGAAGTAGTCTAAATGTATCATAGAATAAAGCAAGTAATGAATTTCATGTAATGCCAGCTAAATTTCGCATCCATTTTAGGTAATGATGAATGGCATATAACGAAATCCAGTTCTTTTTAGTGTCGTTGTTGGCAGATCGGTTGGAACAATAAATTCGTTTATGAGCGGAAGCCTCAAAGACTTGGGGACTTGTTTACTTTCACGCAATATTTATTAAAAAATAATTATTAGTTTCTAAAGAAATCCAGTATACAAATTTATTATAAACACCAATCGCATTATATCTAACCAGTTGCACAACATTGCACAACTACCGTCAGTCACACATACAGAGGTGTTTCGACCTTTCATGATCATCATGAGATCACTACGACAAACTCACTACCGATAAAGTTTCAAAATAACCAAAATACTTGCTGACCTTTTAGCTCTTCATTAAAAAGAGAATAGTATAATTGTTTGATAGGATACTCCCTTGAACAGTACTAACACCAGGTGAATTTTTGTTCAACTTATCGTCTTTAAAGAAGGCTCATTTGAGATGCCTAAGAATTATTAGTGTTTTCCTGTTATCATGTATCGTGGTCAAATGATTCGACTAGCGAACCAATTTGATCAAAATTTTTAGTAACATAAAATTATCTCATTGTTTAACTCAACTTAGTTGGTGTAAAATAAATGAAAATTCGTTAGTCATTCCTACCAGTTGTACGTTATTTTAGAATATGCGTCAGGATTGCATGAAAGAGCGCATACCATTTCAGTTGCAGTATCAAATATAAAATTATGCAAATTTTATAAATGACAGAATTAAAAAAGTTGAATTTCTGGCTGCTTGAGTTTATATGTAAAATAGGACAAGTTTATTGTTTTTAAGAATAAAGTCTATTTTAAGCAATAGTTTTAATGTAAGAAAAACAAATTTCCGTGTTAAAAATCAATTAGACGAACACAGTCTATTTTTATTAATAATTATATACATTTTTTTATAATATAATATATAATTATAGACGCATTTGTTTATACCTGTTATGCGTTATTACCTTCAATACCATTGTTGATATTATATTGACTAATATTGTGTATTATATGAGTCCCGAAAATCCACTTTCTCGTATTGTCTGGTATGTGGAAAAAATTATAAAAAGCAATTAAAAGTGTTATTATGTATTAGATTTTGCGAAACAAATAAAAGATTAGTTCAGTTGTGACCAAAAGGATAAACCAAAGGCAGCATAAACGGAAAGTATCTCATGAATATCTGTTTTGTGCTTAGTGAGACTTCTGAGTCAGTAGATGCCTTAACTACTATATATTTGATGAGGAATGGATAGACGGTATTAATTCTAGACGAAAGTGTAAACTCAGTAGCTAGGGAAGCAACATCATATAAGGTCTCTGAAATGCGAATCACGCTAACCAAACTATATAATATATATACCGAGTCTGGGGCGATACTTATAAGATATTAGCCTACTACAATAGGCTTCTACATATCTGTCTTGAGATTGTACCGTCCTATTATCCCACATTCCTCACCCAAATATATAGTGGTTAATGGGCGTAATACCGGCTCCTACTGATGAGTTTCCAGTAAGCACGAAAAGAATGTGCATGAGATTATACTTTCCGATCATGCTGTCTTTGGTTTATCCTTCTGGTCATAACTGAACAAATTTGTTACTAGGTTCGCAACACCTAATACATACTTGCTTATATATTAGTTCTCCGCAACAAACAGTATTTAACTGTAATATATTGAATTGAATGATGTCATGCGTACCGCGAAATGTGATAACTGATATCGATGAAGGCCAGAGTGTATGGTTTAACTGGAGTAACAGGTGTTCGGAAATTGCTGTAATTTTCAATTTGGGTGAACTTTAGCATAAATTTATATCCATCAGGTTGGTATCATGTACCGACTCGGAAACCATAGTGTTAGTATCCGGTACTCATCGATTTCAAAAAAGGTATCAGTTACTAACACAATGGCCATAGTGTTAGTATCCTTACAGACTCGGTATATATATTATATAGTGTGAGTTAGCATTGAAGTCGTATTGTCGTTGACTTTAGATTATGTTTGCTTCACTATTACAGGTTTACACATTCGTCTAGGAGATTGTACTGTCCTATTATTCCACATTCTTCTACCGAATATATAGTGGTTAAAGGGCGTAATACCGGCTCCTACTGATGAGTCGCCAGTAAGCACGAAACGAATGTGCATGAGATTATACTTTCCGATCATGCTGTCTTTGGTTTATCCTTCTGGTCGCAACTGAACAAATTTGTTACTGGGTTCGCAACACCTAATACATACTTGCTTATATAGTAGTTCTCCGCAACAAACAATATTTAACTGTTATATATTGAATTGAATGATGTCATGCGTACTACGAAATGTGATAACTGATATTGATCAAGGCCAGAGTGTATGGATTTACTGGAGTAACAAGTGTGCATTAATAGTTGTAGATCTCAAATTCGATGAATTATAGCATACACTGATATACATAATGTTGGTACCATGTACCGACTCGGCAACCATAGTGTTAGTACCATATATCTTTTCGGTACTATAATATTGGTATCGGTGATTGACACAATAGCCATAGTGTTAGTATCCTTTACAGACTCGGTATATATGTTATGTAGAGTGAGTGGAAGTTGCATTTTCGAGACTTTATATAATGTTAGCTTCACTATTATAGGTTTACACATTTGTCTAGGAGATTGTACCGTCCTATTGTCCCACATTCCTCACCCAAATATATAGTGGTTAAAGGGCGTTATACCGGCTCCTACTGATGAGTCGCCAGTAAACACGAAACGAATGTGCATGAGATTATAATTTCCGTTAATGCTGCCTTTGGTTTATCCTTCTGGTTACAACTGAACTAATTTGTTACTAGGTTATAAAACCCTAATAGTACTTGCATATATATATATATATATATATATATATATATATATATATATATATTGTTGTTGGTATTTCTTATTAGTTCTCCGCAACAAACAGTATTTAATTAAAATTGTTACTGTACGATGTTTCATGAAAGGCGTGCTATAACAATCCTTTTCTCCATCATGCGGTTTAACATTTTCCCACATTTCGATGTTACTTTTTAGTGAACTTTTGCTGAATTCTCAAGTAAGCATATGAGACATTTCCGATTTCGAAGATAAAAGAGATTGAAATTTATGAGTTGTCTCAAATTTATTGCGTATAACAATATATTGAGAAATATCAAGACCTCACTGCCGGGTCAAATTGAATTCAATTTTCATATTCATATCTGTTTAACGTCTGTTAGTGAGGGAAGCACAAGTGGAGATAACAAGTAAAAACGCAGATATATGTATTCTTCAAATGGCTTCCTTGCTAACTATATAGTTTCGAAATAATTAATTTAATAATAGTTTATTCAGTGAAATGATAAGGATTGTTTAAAATCGATTAGTTTCGTTTATATAATTTCCGGGAAATTATCATTATGATTTGTCAAACTTAATTTAAGCAAAACAATAATTTCAGTTTTTCATCAACCTCAACTACAAGTAAATATAAACCACGGGGAAGTATTAGGAAATTACGTTTGAAGCCCAACAATTGTTAATACATTTACATGACAACAAAGAATGGCATTCCGCTTGACTAATTGTTGAATCAATTTGGTACTATTCAGTGCGTCATTTGTGTGAGTACCCGTGGCAGAACATAATTCAACTGAAGATTTTCAGAATAAAAACGAAACCATTCTGCGGTTGCAGTCTTTCTTAATCATAAAAATTTTAGAAAATTTGTAAACTTAGTTTAGATTATAAACAGACATCCCATCATAATAATATCTCAATGCTTTTGTTGACAACAGGAATTTGGGTTGCTGCGCAATAAACACGATGCGATTCCGCAATAGAAGTCTTATCTAGTCACAATTGTTTCTTGAATTGTGTAAATACGATTTGGATGATATATGACTGTAATCCAGTTATCGCATCATTATAACTTACCGAAGCTTTTGTATACATAATACAATTTAAAATTTCCATTAAGCCTACTTTCTATGTTAATTCTCGAAGTCTGTTTGAATGATTGCGATTTTGTATGAAATTACTTAGGTATTTGTGCACAGACTATTCGTTAATTGAATAATTCATTATACAGGTAATATTTACTCTAAAATTAGCACAACACTATGATAACGAATTTACTGTTCACAAATTTATTTTTTACAAGATATTTCTTTTTGAGCTTCCTTCTTCTTTTGCCAGTATCGATGTGCCGATGCAATTCAGTGCGTCAGACCGTGAGTATGCCAGTTGATAAGTGGTATTCCGTCATGCTTTAAACTGATTTAGTGAAAATATACACAATGGAATGCTGTAGGATAAAAGAAACACTTCTTGCTTCAGATCATTGCTTGCAAAGTAAGCTGCGCACGTTTAATAATCAAAAGTAAAATCTTAGTTTAATCTCAAACTGGAATTTCATTCCGCAAAGTTTGTTCTCTGGAAGTACGATGCCGACAAACATGCAGAATTGCTCATCGTGTGAAACCGACTTCGTGACTTTATGCATAATCTACTTTCTGAGCATTACTAAACGTCGGATGACGTTATAGTTAATGTCGAGTTAAAAAAATTTAATAATTGCTTCAAATTTGTTACGTAAAATTTCAACACGTATTGTCCATATTCAATTAACGAAAAAGAAAAATAATGCATTGACAGTTAGATACTGTTTGTGGCAATTGTCTATTATGTGTTGCACATCTAATTACAAATTAGTTCAACTATGTCCAGAAAGGTAAATCAAAGTCAGCCTGAACGGAAAATATAATCTCATGTGCACATTCGCTTCTTGTTTACTGGCGACTCATCAGTAGGAGCCGGTCTTACGCCATTTACCAACTTTATATTTAAGAGAGGAATGTGAAAAAATAAGACTGTACAATCTTCTATACGAATGTGTAAACCTGAAGTAGTGAAGTTAACATCATATAAAGTCTCGACAATGAGACTTCAACGCTAACTCATTATATAAAATAGATTATACTTTCCGTTCATGCTGTCTATGGTTTATTCTTCTGGTCATGTTTAAAATAATTTGTTGCTAGGTGCGCAATACGTAATACACAAATGACTAAAGCAGTAACTTTAAAATATTAGGAATTTGTACCGCTGGGAAGAGTTTACCACAAAGAAATTAACATTATGTAGGGTTTACATATCCAATAAAAACTCTAAATTGTTTATTAAATTAGTAGATCTGCAATTATAAATAAGACTTTAAGGCAACTGCTTAAAAGGAGAAGGCTTTAATTATGCTAAGAAACCCAACGGAGCTAGCAATAATTCATTTAGTTTAATTTGGTAGATGGTAAGAGGAACAAGAAACTCAATATTTTATTTGAAAATGTGGTTTATTCTCTGCCGAGCTTGTAGTATTATTTTATTTACCACGTACCCAATTTTGAGAGCACTTGCTCTTAAAGATAAGTAAAATTTTAATCTTGAGTGTCGTTTTAAATAGTCCTAAATAAGCAGAGGAGACACATTATGTGTGTTTCATCTGTATTATGTCAATGGGAAAGGAAGAATTTAAAGTTAAATGCTCTCATCCTGCTGTACAACGAAAACCTCCGGATCGATATAGTCATCCGCGTTCGAGTGTAAATACACTATCTATGCATTGTGTAATTTCAATGGTCCATAGACGTTGACATATAAAACTAGTCAGCTGAACTAATTTTTCTAATTTATTTACGTTAATCGGTCTCACCCGCAATTTCCTAACATCTGTGTCTGGCGACCATATCAATACAGTTAAAAACTTTATTCAACCGTCGTCATATTTGGTAGTTCAGTGGAGTATGCTCAAGTTTGGTAGCAATATAAAAGTTTTAAAAATAACTCGAATAAAATCACACTTATATGAATTTTGTCCTTGGATGCTCAATAGTTTGCAGTTAAAAGCTATCCAACATTAAGTTGCTAATAAACATGTTGTGTGTTAGTCTAAACATGGTTAAGAAACTACTATTCATTACTTAAGAGCTTGCATTGCGGCCTCATCGCAGTATTTTCAATGTTTCCAATACTTATTTAGCAGTATTAAATAATACATTTATTTAAAAATATTTTGGCACTCCTTCCTTGGTACCTTTAATGGAGCATCCTTCAACATTACTGGGAAACCCCTAGATAAGCTAATTGTGCTCGAGTTGATCTTCATACTATTCAGTGCATGACGTGTATTTTCCGACGTATTCGGCAAAAATTTTTTTGCTCCGCTCCATTCCTGCGTTTTCAATAATTTAAATTTAAATTTACCTCAAATAAATCGATGAAAGGCGATGCACGTGCTCAAAGTCGATATTTTTTTATTGGGAACTAAACAAAATGAATTACAATGCAAACATCTGCAATGCGTATGCGGCAGATAACGTCTTGGCGACCAATTAATGAGTGGTGATTTATTTTGCTTCGATAATGTTGTATGCAGCTTCGATAATGGCACTCGAATAAGAATGCCGAAATATCGACAGAGAAATGAATGATAGAAGCTTCAGAGGTAAATTGATAATTATGTAGGTCAAAAATGCGTCATGCTTACCGAAAATACGGAAAATTTGGTTTTTAGAATATACCTAATTTGCTCTATTTCAGCATATTATTTCATTTAATGCTACTGAGTTAGCATATTACTCGTAAGTTGTTAAATTAAACATTAACCTGTTAAAATATTTTCCTTTAAAATTTATTACGTCATATAATCTCTCGTACAAAATCATCAATTAATGCATTATTGACGAACCGTGAATGATATGCAGTATCTGAGATTCAATTATAAATCTGCGAGCTGATAGAACGAACTGGATCTGTCGCCCGTGAGTTAGTCCTTTATTTTAAATAGCATTATTGTTTTAAACTTTTCATCAATTACATGTTATATAAGAAAATATTTGGCACATGCTAAGTAAATATCTCTAAGTAAGTTAATGTTTTAAAATTGTTTTCACAACATGTAATACTTTCAAATATACGCAAAGTATAAATATTTAATTTTTTCTCAATTAAAAGTAAATATTAAATGAGACCAATATCATCAACAGCCACTTAACCGTCCACTGCTTTAGTAAAATGCCTAGCCTACATAATTTTACCGTTGCGTAAACTAATACGTAATTATTCGGCTGGTGATTCCTTTGAGTTTGTTAACAGAATTCAAGATATAAAGACTAAAAATAAGATTGTGGTTTCTTTTTATTTGACGTCTTTTTCTTAGACGTCTTTTAATTAGATTATATATTAATGCATAATTAACAATTTAGGCCACTTTTATTTTTATTATTTTGAAATATGTATTTTAAATTTTATTGATAAATAAAATAAGTAATTGCAAGGTATATTTTTAGAGCCACAGTCATCACTAGAAGTCACATGGCCGTTTATCGTATGACTGTTGTTAGAAATTAGCAAGGCGTCTTATTTTTTATAAGCAATACTATTTGAAATTAGTGATATTATTGCAGCTAAATATTAGTATAGTTAATACTACCGTATTCTGTATTTATGGTGTATTCAATTGTGATGTCACGGTATGTCTGCATATAAATTCTCCACACACCAAAATATTGAGCCAACCGAAGAATGTGTAAAAGTTATAGAACTGTAAAATCGGCAAGGAAATAAATTAAATTGACTAAAGTGAGACGACAGAGAACACAGAAAAGTCAATTTCGCATGACAATAGAAATATAAAAGAAACTAATTTAAAGCGTAAGTGGGTAAATTTTTTATTTAAAGTTTCATACAGTATAGAAAAAATTTATTAATTCTCCTATGTACTGGCGCATTTCAACTTTTCTTCGTCATTGTCTCAGTTCGATGGTGGGCTGAAAAATAGGAATAAAACACAAAGGAGACTTGAAAAGCATAGGGAAGTCATACTACATCACGCATTTTAGGCACTTTTACAATTAACGTAATTAACTGAATACGTATTCGATCAAATTCTATGCAATGGCGAAATCAATATGTTTGTGGCTTTCGCAACATACATGAAAAGTTATCTTGTTCACTGGACAGTGGCATACTGCACAGGTAACAACACATTATATAAATTGAAGTCGTTGATGTTGAACTAAATACTAATTTTATATTCGAATTAGTATATTTTTAAAAATCGCTCATTTCACACACCGACACGTTACAAATTTCCATGGACAAGATCAGAGCACAGTGAATCTTTTAAGAACAGAATAGAATAGAATAGCATCATTTGGATTCAAATCACACATGTTCTATCGAATAGATTAAAATGTCAGAACATGTGCAATAAATGAAGACATCATGTCGCATAAATATGTATTGTAATACATAAAGTCTGGCTTAATTATCAAATATAATGCATAGTTTTTCCAATATAATGATACACTTATTGGACAAAAAATTTCAATAAGATATGCAACAATACAGGATTTTCCTGTTTTTTGTTTGATCACGAGATAGTATTGTCATAATGAAAATTAAAAAGAACAATATTATCGCATATTTTTCCTAGCTGAGTACATATCAGTTTAAAATACATCATAGTAGGAGGTGTTTCTGTGAGCCCTTTTGTCAATTGGCTGCAAATTGGATAAATTTGTAAAATAGAAAATAGTTTTCCCATTAGATTGTCCAGACCTAGTTCTTACTCCATGAATTTTCTTCACAGGTGTCATATAGAATGCCGTCTTCTGATTCACGTGGAATATTTTTTCACAAAAACACAGCCTCCTGAATCAAAAGGCTCGCAGTGAAACGAACTCTAATCTGCTAGCATATATGGTGTAGAACATTGAAATTATATTTTTCACGAATTTTATTTGTAGATATTCTATATTGTTTGACAAAACTATTTTCATTTTCAAGTAGTAGCGGAAAATTCCAAGATCAGCCTAATCCAAATACTACACATTTAAAATTTTGTATCATTCAATAATGTGTTTCTTTTTATTAGCGCATATATTCTCTTATCGCAGCCACCTATTTTTTTTATATGAAAGCTTTACACTGATTGGTTGGGTTTAAATTCTTGATTTCTTGTTGAAGTTTGATCTCAAAAACGTCATTAAAAACAGCATCATGGAAATAAACATAGTAAAATTCTGTCCTATTAACAATTTTTAACCTTTTGATTTTTTTACCGTTGATCCTCAATCCTTGTTTTATTGAATGCTTACTCTGATCATACATACCTAGTGATATTATTAGGCAAACCAATATTTTTTGGATACCTTGGAAAAATGATTTTTAGGTCATGGGAATATTTATGTATTCGACAATTAAGGCCCTTAGTCTTCAAATTCGCAAATAGGATTTATAATAGAATTTTTCTCAAGCATGACCCTTGCAAAACTCCAGCTGTAACTTATAGTAATTTGAAGCGCATATTATTTACATTTATAATCATGCTTCAATTATATAAATAATAGTTAAGTAATTTAAAGACAGTTGGATTAATACACAATAAGCCAATCGCTTTAATAATAACACCAAAATCTATATATTCGAAGGCTAATGAGATATCAATAAAGAAGATTTGTGCATCCATATTATTTTAATTCAACATTAGTACATGCTTCCACAGGGTTTGGCTGTAATACTATGCTAGCTTGAATCAAAATCATTCAATATAATACAGTCCAAACGTTTTATTCTTCATTGTTCAATTATCTTTAAAAATTAATGGAAAGTAGAGATTAGTCTATGATCAACTGCACACGTTGGCTTACTACCTTTAGGCAACAGCTTAGTCCCTATTGTTAGATTATGGATTGGTACTTTATTGCCCTTCAAAATATTGTTTTAAAGAGGCACAGCACATTCAAGAAGGCTAAAGGCAGTTGAATTATATTATTAATCCATATAACAAGATGACCATTTTGCTTTTTAGATTTTATTTTTATCATAAAGTTTAGTAATGCGTCTCAATCTATAAAAAGTAAGGATTTCTGGATATGCAGAAGACCAGGTAATTCACTTATATGGGTTTCGTTCTGAGCATTTCAAATTTAATCACAAAACAGTTTCTAAAATTCATGGATTAATTCACAATCAGTTTTATCCACCAGTAATATAGGTTTTAAGTTCTCCTTATGTTTACTGTACTCATTTAGAAGTTTGTATCCTAACCTAGAGTTGCTCTTAAGTTCATCAAATGTGATTATTTCTGATCTTTGACAGATGACCAGATGTGATGAATTAATCTAATTATCAGTCATATCAAACCTCATTTGCTTAATACTATTAATAAGGTTACAACTCACTTTATTATCTCGTTAAATTCTTAAGTTATAATATCCGTAAAAGTAAATGTGCAAAATAAAGTAGGTAAGAATTTTAAAGAAGAAGAAAAAAATCCTAGATATTCACACTATAAAAGCATTAATTATCTAACATTCCACTGTAATTTCGGAGAAGTTCCAGGTTAACTCTGGAACACTGTGCGTGTGCATTCGTGGATGAAATTTTCTGTTTTCTTCTTATTCATTTTGTTCCATCGTAGGACTACTTATTTGTGGTCCATTTACTTAAAGTAATTTACACAAAACATAACTGGGCCAATTTAAATCCTGTAGTTGGTCCGTTTATCATTTGCGTAATATCATGATTAGAGAATGCATTGATTAATTTAAGTTCATGCAATTTATTAAAATCACCCACCACCACATTATAACCATTACAGTCCAAATTAAATAGATATTCAACAATTTGACACGAAAGACAGATTTACTATAAATAAGGTCTGATCTACTTTGTTTATTGAATAATCTATCGTTTCTAAATAAAGAATTCCAAGGCGTTTAGAATTAATGAAATTCAGTGTTGTTAGTGAGACAAGTTTCATCCAATAAGATAAAGTGAAAATCGTTGTTTGTTGTAAGATAACAAAGCAAATTTGCTTATTCTTAATACTTCTGAAATTTGCATAAAATAAAGTGTATGCGGAATGTGACTTATATTTATGTGTTATCAGTTTTGCAGAGATTTGATTTAACCCATTTCCAAATACTCATCGAGTTCGTCTCCTTGGTGGCCTGGTGTTGATTCTTCCCTTTCCTCCGAAGGCTTCACCATTGTTCATACTAAATACAGGAAATGAAGTATGTATTAGTTGTTGCGAACCTAGTAACAAATTAGTTCAGTTGTGACCAGAAGGATAAACCAAAGACAGCATGAACGGAAAGTATAATCTCATGCGCATTCGTTTCGTGCTTACTGGCGACTCATCAGTAGGAGCCGGTATTACGCCCTTTAACCACTATATATTTGGGTGAAGAATGTGGAATAATAGGACGGTACAATCTCCTAGACGAATGTGTAAACCTGTAATAGTGAAGCTAACATAATCTAAAGTCAACGACAATACGACTTCAATGCTAACTCACACTATATAATATATATACCGAGTCTGTAAGGGATACTAACACTATGGCTATTGTGTTAGTAACTGATACCTTTTTTAAATCGATGAGGTACCGGATACTAACACTATGGTTTCCGAGTCGGTACATGATACCAACCTGATGGATATAAATTTATACTAAAGTTCACCCAAATTGAGAATTACAACAATTTCCGAACACCTGTTACTCCAGTTAAACCATACACTTGGCATTCATCGATATCAGTTATCACATTTCGCAGGTGAAGCATGACATCATTCATTCAATGTATTACTAGATTAAATCCTGTTTGTTGCGAAGAACTAATACTCTATGCAAGTATGTATTAGGTTTGTTAGTAAATTAGTTCAGTTTAGTGAGGATAAACCAAGGCAGTGGAAAGTATAATCTCATACATTCGTTCGTGCTTTTAGACTCATCGGTAAGACCCAGTGCTACGCCCTTTAACCACTATATGACTGGTAGAAGTGTGGAATATGGACGGTACAATCTCTACGACGAATGCTGTCAAACCTGTAATATGGCTACATCGCATCTGACAGTCAACGACAATTCGACTTCAATGCTAACTCACACTATATAATATATATACCGAGTCTGTAAAGGATACTAACACTATGGCTATTGTGTTAGTAACTGATACCTTTTTTGAAATCGATGAGTACCAGATACTAACACTATGGTTTCCGAGTCGGTACATGATACCAACCTGATGGATATAAATTTATGCTAAAGTTCACCCAAATTGAGAATTACAACAATTTCCGAACACCTGTTACTCCAGTTAAACCATACACTCTGGCCTTCATCGATATCAGTTATCACATTTCGCGGTAAGCATGACATCATTCAATTCAATATATTACAGTT
>JAQBSW010005616.1:0-55823 GCA_029291075.1 Eudiplozoon nipponicum
AGTTTGCGAGCTTGAAGTAAACACCAATTCCATTGTATTTAACCAGTCGTCGAACAAAATAACAAAACTACCGCCAGCCGCAACGAACTGACGCGTTTCGACCTTCCTTGATCATCATCAGAGAAAGACGGCAAACTGACTATCGAGAATCAAACCGCATTGAGTAAATATGGAAATCAAATTTAGATATGCGGCTCTCACCTCTAGCTGTTTCGCGTACATTGAACTTGACTGGAAATGTCGGCTGCACAATTTCTATGCAGTCACGAACATAAACTGTTTGCAGCTTTCGCCACATATACATGTATAGGCAATACAATTTTAAAGAGTCCGTTCCTGAGCTATGTGTTCTGCTTATTTGGAACATCCTTGATTCTTCAACGAAATACGAAGAAAATTTCGTTGGATGCGATTAAGTTGGAACCAGGTCACAGTTCTTAAGAGAAATGGTTTAATAGTACAATAAAATATAGCTGTATTTTGTTTCGAACAATGGGATTTACCGACAGTGTAAATAAATCATAGTCAGTTTGAACTCCTGGGACCAAATGAAATCAATATTAGCCAGATAATTTATTGTAAAACCTTTTTTTGCTAATAATTTTATGCGGTAGACATGCATCTTCGGTGTCGTCATGTCACAGTGCAATCTGCGCGTCTATGGCATCCGAGGCAAACTGGAAAAATGGCGAACATCCCTGGTTGATTCCTATTGCTATGACAGTCACGTGTCATATTTTTAGTTTTTGTTCACAGGTGGAAGATTTACCAGTGCCACAGACCAAACACACACTTTGATGAAAATAACACAACGTGTACGCAATCAGAAATCTATAATAATATCAATCCTCAAATGGATCATTTTAACATAAAATGTTTTTTGAAAAATTTTGAAGATAGGCAGGATTTTTGTTTGTAAACGAAATTTTCAAACGAAAACTAGCTAACATATTAAATTTTAGAGAAGCACGAATTTTTTTACGCAGATATGCACATAAAACGACATCCGATTGCAAGAAATTCATACGTACGGAGTATAATTAATTTGGAAAAGTTTTTTAATTGATGAGTAGGCGTCGTCGATTATTAACTAAATTGCACAAAATTCGTATTAGCGCAGCCACTCTTTGAATAGATAATACCAATTTAAATATACTTGGTCATTTAAGGCATGCCTTTATATTAAAATAAATATTTTTAGCCAAAGAACGTATAAATCGATATGTAATCGTTCAGTAAGTTGATATAGATAGACCTTGAAGGGGATGTCTGCTTTAATCTCAATTTAACTGGAAATTAATACCAAAAGAAATACATATTCCTGACAGATTGTGGAAACTGACGTTGCAGCGACATTGGCCTAAGTTTTCATACCTGTACAAGCACATATACACATGTTCGCTTGCGCAAATTTATAACTATATGTGAAAAATCTATTAAAATAGCGTGTTCTTCATTTTTGCGTGTTGGTTCGTGCTTACGTTTTTCCATCAACTTCTATCACACAAGACGCGTTTTACACGATCTGTCGAGAATCTGCTTAGATTTGTCATTCTGTTGCGTCAATGTGTGATTTAGCATAGCTCTCCATTGAATACCTTACTTCACTGCATCACAAACTTGGTTGACATGTCTTGAGCAGGTAATCAATCTAATATAATTGACCTTGATAATAATGAGGCCATGCGATGTTCAATAGAATATTTTTAACATTTCTGCAAAATATAAGCTGTTCCCTAGCCACCTAGCCTAACTTATATTTGTTTACGTAGAGGTGGTTACGTACAAAATCATCCAAAATATAAGTTTATTAAACCACTCACATAATAATTTATTATTATTTGCGATAAGCAGTTTTGGTCGTGACTGTATTTCGGGATTTACTTTGATGAGGCGTGTGTTCATCTCTGTCGTTCGTTCGATGCGAAATTTTCTATCGGTTTATTAACTTATACATCATTTTGATGATGTTAGCCGGTGTTGCGATTTTAATTTGTGCAATCAGTTGCCAGTGCAATGAACAAGATAGTTTGGATCTAATTGTGCCCTACCATGCATTTGTCTAGTTTAGTGCACTTCTTAAGAAATACTTGTCAAATTGTATTGTAAGCATTGCTTCATTTACTAGATTTTAAGAGTTGTGACGTTCAGTGGATCGACGATAGCTTCCGAGAAAGTAATCCAAGATATATCCCACGAGCAAAAAAAACTAGAACTCCACCTCAGATCAGGTGTCTTGTTACAAAGTTCATCGCGCCTAATTTTTAAATTTTTATTTTTATTTTCATAAAAGCTAAAACCTTACACTTTTATTCTGAATGAAACTTGGTGTTTCGCGATACTGCCATCCCATGGAACCATAAGCTGCTATTTCGGGACAATTGACAGGACTCGTAATTCGGTAACACCTTGACCTATTTACATTTCCAGGCGTACAGTGTGATTGTTTTATTGATTGAAGGATTTCAGCTGGTCCCATCTATCTTAAGCTTTCTGTGCTATTCTTAGGCGTCGAAAATACTTGGCGCTGCAGCATATCCGCTGAAAAAGAAAGCCGTGGTAAGCTTAAGCATGACGGGACAAGCGGAAACCCATTAATTAGTGAAGCAACCACGTTCTACGCATGCATATGCAAATTACTCAAGATTTTGTCGATCTATTGTCCCAAAATAGCAACTTTCGGTTTCCTTTTATTATCTTACCAACTAATTATAACGAATAACACCAAAGTATAAAAAACTAAAAAAACTTCGATAATTAGATTTCTGAAATTGTCCTATATTCGCACGCTTTTTTGTTAACTTTTCGATAAAATTAGAATTTTAAACTTGGATAAAGCCGCGGAAGACTTAATGTAAATATGTGCATCACTTGTATGATTTATCTGATTGTCTTCGTGGCTTACACAAACATTTTTATTCAAATTACTGAATAAAAATTTTTTACTGGTGTTTCTAGATTAAACAATTTTGATAGTATCCAGTTTCAGGAGATTATTCAGCTCCTCAATTAAAGTTCAATCCTTTAAGTTTAACTATTTTGTGGCGATCGGATAAACATGTGTAAATGAAGCCAGTATACACCAGGTTTCAGGTATTGGCATAAATGTGTTTCATGAAGTGCATTTTATAAAATCATAAATATATGTCAAGTATATGAAGAACAAATTCTTCAGGTATGAGATATAGAAATTTAATTGTGGTTTGCCACGTAAGGCTTTACATATAAAAAAATAAATGAAGGATTAATTTAGATCCAGGCAAATTGAATATGAAAAATCAAATAACTTGTCAAAATTCTAAGAAAAATTTCTTCCTAAATTACCCGTATGCTACTTGTTGCTCTAAATACCTGAAAGACAGTCACTAGGAATAATCCGCGTGGAAGAAAATATGAGTGCAAAAATGTAAATATTGAATGAATAAATTACCGAAAAAATAAATTTTACCCAATGATATTTTTAAAATGTAAATGTTGAAAAACAAATATTTTAATGATAAATTTTGCCTTGTCTAAACTGTGAGGCACACTACTCGCGTGGAGAATGAGACACAAGGTAAATCGGTGCTACCAACATTGTGTTTCACCTGGAAAGGACGCAACGTGAAATCAGTAATTAACAATTTACAAAGGATATACTACGCATTCGGTGAATGCTTAACATTTAAGAATAGTAGTTATTATTTATTTACCAACCTGTTTTCGGTTTCTCAATCGTTCCATAGCAACAACGATAACAGCAAGACCACTACCAACTGAACCATCAACAACAACAGCATTAATAATAATTATAATATATTATAAAAAATAACAACAAAAAAATAATAACAATGATAACAAAAATAATAGCAGTAATAATAATAATAATTTTAATAAGTAAATAAATAATAATAATAATACAATAATACCTATAATTAATTATATATATATATATATATATATATATATATATTGTAAAAAATATAATATCAATAAAATGAAACAAATAAACAATAATAATAATAAAAATAGTAGTAGTAATAATATTTAATAAGAATACTAAGATATAAATAAAAAAATAACAATACACACAATAACATATCAAAATAAATAATAAATATAATATAAAAAATGATATTATAAATATTAACAACATATACATTTAAGAGTAATTAGAAAATAAATTTTTATTATTACATTAAAAATTTAAAGTACTTTATATTACTGTGGTTTTTTTCATATTTGGCATCTGAATTGTCTATTAAGACACTCTGATAAAGTAATTAGAATGACTTTTCGGGAGTTGCATTCTACTAGGAAAAGCAATAAAGATTATGACAGTTTCAGAAAAACAAACACACTTGTTAAATTAAATGGGATTGGTGTTTATATCAAGCTCGCAAACTTGATTTAAAGAACTGTCACAACCACCAGCATAATCATTGATTATTATTATTAATTATTACCTATAAATATGTGACGAAATCTGCAAAAATTTCATGTTCGTGACTGTGTAGAAATTGTGTAGCCAAAATTTCCAGTCAAATACAATGTATAGGAAACTACTAGAATTGTGAGCCGCATATCTAATTTTGCTTTCCATATACATATATTGCGGTTTTGTCTTCGCAAGTCAGTTTGCCGTCGTACTCTGATGATAGTCATGGAAGGTCGAAACCGAGCAGTATTTGTGACTGACGGATGTTTTGCTATGTTTTTCGATGACCGGTTAACTAAAATGGGATTGGTGTTTTGAATCAAGCCCCGAAGCTTAATTTATAGAACTGTTACCACCACCGGCGCAATTATTGATAATTTAAAAAAATGGAGTTTGCTCACAGATTTATACCGGCTAAGAGCGGTTAGGAGAAAGGTTCATTAGACATTACTTTTTCAGTAATTCAGATTGTATTATTTGAATAAATAAAACAGACTTCGAAAGTAAATGTTTATTTATCTACTCTCTGGGTATTTCCTACCTTGTTAAATTATTTTATCGTTAAACATGACGTTCAAATGATATTCATGTAAGTATACAAAAGTAACTTTATTTGGATTTGGCCAGACAGAACTTGTAAAATCAGCAAGCCAATGCAGGAGACGGCTTTAGATAAAAATGTACTTCACGTCTAGCTGCAAAACAGTCATAAATTTACCGCAAAAATAAAGATGCAATTAATAAAAAATGAAGGTTAGCAGATCATATAAAGCAAGATTTGCAAAGCTATATTCATTAAAACTAAGCCAAACAGACAAAATCTGCAACCGAAATCTCATAATAAAATACATTTGCATTCGATATATTTGTAAACTGAAAATTTAACGCAATCTAATTTAAAATTTGATTTAAATCAAGTTTGCATAATTAATATTAGCACTAGTTTAACTAACGAGTCGCGTTACATGACGAAACAGCCCCCTTCTTTACATGCGGGCACATGAATCAAGTGGAAATTTTGTACAATATCTTAAGACTAGAAATACGACAATTATCTTCCGTTGATTTGCATACGCCGCACTTGAATAGAATGTTTTTCGCAGACAGGAACCTCGCAGGTTTACAGAGCTCGTCAAACCTATTTAAGTGATTCAAATAATCAATCACTGATTGCGCAAGTGGAGTTAAACCTTTTTGTACAGTTTATGTAAGAAAATGATAAACACTAATCTCTTTTTTTTTAAAGTCAAATATTATAACAAAACAGTCTTACAATATATAATTCAATATTTCATTGAAATTTATTTAAAATTTTTGTTAACACACCAAATTTGACGTTATTTAAATCAGGTTTGCGAGCCTGATCTTTACTACAATCACATTATATATACATTTGTCAGTATAATCTAAACATCGTTTGATGATGAAAAGGAAATTTATTCAGTAGACCGATTTCGTCTTTATTTTTAAACTCTTCTCGAATAGTCCAGACTTTGTGGACACGATTGCTGCAGAATCTTTGGCTCTATCAATTGCGCCACCATGCAGCAATCAATGATTTTATAAAATTGACCAGTATTATGAAAAGTGAACAGTTTTGTACAAACTATTTTATATATATTTATTAGCAGATCGACTAATAGTAACATGCACCTTGTATTTGTATTTTCAGGTTCGTCTATATCTGTAAACCTTTCAATTATTTTTTTTTAATTTCTAGCCCGAGCACGTTCACCTAGGTGAAATTACATTGATTACATAACAAATAATAACGTTTCACTAGATAAGCGCTCTTCGTGTGTGTGCTTTTTGTTATAATTTTGATGTATTGTGCTGAATATATCCAAGTGTGTGCTTAATTTCATCTAAGGCATTCTACAGTGATTATCGTCAATTTACCTTTTCACGCGCCAGACTAATTGTATTATACTAACTTAGTTTAATGAAGTATATACATGTAATATCATTGGCTAGAACGATGTCAAGATAACTCAAAGACACAAGTCGCAAAATCCTGTCATGGTAAATAGTTAAGGGTTAATATATTTATATTCCAACTACAAAAATTAGTCAAAATGATTGAAACATTAGTTAGTGTACAATCGCAAATTTTGTGGAGTTTTTGACAGAGAGGCTCATTAGTTAGAACAACAGATTTCAAAAAAGACGTGCCCAGGTTCGAGCCCTTTCTGCGGCAAATTCTGCACAGTACGTGATGAAATCCTAATAAGCACAAAACCGGTTTTTTAGATTAATTGCCTTTTCTACACTACAAGATGATTGATGTATACTGACAAATTTCTGTATATAATGGTTCAGGTGTTTATATTAAAATAGCGACCTCGATTAAAGTAATTGAAGGTCATAAAAGAAATATGAGATAATTACTTTCTAAGTTAGGATCACAGTAAAATAATAAGCGAAGTGTTATATTTAACTAAAAGTTCCGTAAATGCTTGTTGCACTCTATACTGGGTCTAAGTTATTATATGAAATAAGATGACCACAACTAAAAGGTATAATTATGAAATATTCCTGAATTATTTTTTTTAAATTTCAGTTTGCTCGATACCTATAAGCCAATCATAATGCAACGTTCTTGCTCTTATACTTAGGCGAGTTTCATATTCTAATTCGTGCAATCTTCACTTCCCTCAATTATTTAATGATATGTTTTCTTATGCAGATTTTAAAAAAATTTAATAATCAGTTGGGGTTTTGATGAATTTTCATTTAGAAAATATATTTTATAAATATTTGTTTGGTAATCTTATGTATATCTATAAAAAAAAGATATTAGTTTTTTATGTTAGCTTTAACAACTCAGGTAATCATTGTTGAATAGCATGCGGTAAATTGAGTAATGTTCCGTGGTAGCTATTCACTAAATTGCGTCAGAAGTTTTGTTTCACCTATGAGAAAGCTAAGCATAGCAATTAATCGATTTTGCATGTGCAGTGTAAGCACATTGGTGATGGTTTAATGCACAAATTTTTCTTCCACATGAAAATATTGTCGGCAAAATATGTAAATTTCAACACGTAGTCCGCGCGAAAAGGAATAAAATAATAATTGGAAAACAGTTTATTAGGGCAACGACGATCGCTTTGGAATAAAGCTCTGTTTTTTGTACAATTTTCTTACCATAGCTGGATACTCTATGCAGTTTGTGGATAACTAGATACAAAAAATACACTAGAGCGTTGATTTTAATTTTGCTTTGAATAAAAACGCATCTTACGGCAATAAACCTTCATCGGATATTAAATGTAATTTTTCATCCAATGTTTATAAAGCTTCTTCACGTTGTTCTTAATTTGGACCGTTCAGAGTTATCTTTTGTGTAACCACTAAACAAGATCAGAAGTTGATCATGGGAAAGAATGGTTGAAATGTAAGTGCAACACGAAAAAGCTTCATGAATAATTTTTAATTTTCTCTTGTAAATCGAACTTTAATTAAATTAATAGTACCATTCCCATGTGCAATGATAAAAGAAATTTTATCAGATACAAGAAATATCTTTTTTCATTTTCACTTCAAGTACCTCCAAATGAGTATGCATATATATATATATATATATATATATATATATATATATATATATATATGTGTGTGTGTGTGTATTTATGTATGCAATAATATCCACTTTGTTTCTCAGTGATGAATCATTAATTATTCAGTAGAAAGAATAACAAAGACATTAAATGGATTATGGTAAATTTATTTCTGTATTTTCTTGTGAAGATCTATAGAAACTTACCTCGCATAAGCTTCACTGCACAAAAGCTAAAATTTTAATGTTTTGGTATAAATGGTTTCCAAATGAATGAATGAAAGTTATTTAAGTTTAATTCGATATCATATTTGTGGATTGTTTTAGCTTGCATTTGTGAGTTATTGAATTTATCTATTAATGTCAAATTTACTCATAGATTTATGAAATCTGATGTTTCTTTTATTGCCAGTTAGTTGCCGATCTGGGACAAGCATGTCATGAAGATTGGCGAAGTTAATTGCGTTTACTTGGTGCAATATTTGGATGTTACTCCCCCATGAGATATTTTTTTCGTCCGATAATTGATGAATACTACTCATTAGTTTCACTTTGTTTCTTTCAATTTATTGGCTACTGCACATTCATAGAGAAACCACGGAAATGTAGATTCAGATAGATCTTTCTGCTCGTGTTCTCTATTACACAAATCAGACGTAAATTATCCGGATAATCGTTCATTTGGACAATTTGTTTCAAATGCTTCAAATCATCCTCGGCCTTGTGCTGTAAGAATACACTCCTGGTTCGGTAGGCGAAGTTATTTACTAACTTCCTTTTGAATGATTTTGGACGCTGCTTTTGAAGTGAATGTGCTGTTCCATTAACAAGAATGTCCAAGCTGCTCATTTTATCTGACTGCAATCGCTCTCTCGAAATTTTGAGTGTTGCGAAAGGTATTTATGTTGTCTTCCTCGTCCTCCAACGTAAATTTCATATATTGGTCAGATTTGTTGGCCTGTTCTAAAAAAAGTCTAGGATTTGCCACTTTTGGAATGAAGAACAGGGGATCTACTTAATATCACTTATATAGCGCACGCTTTTTAATTATATTCCATTGTACAGTTTTCCTAGATTATATATATATATATATATATATATATATATATATATATACAATTAGGAGTGGTGCTGTAGAAATTTCTATGGCAGCACCGTTAAACTGATGGTAGAGCTCACCATTATATATAAACTGAACTTTCTTGTACATGCCAGTATAAATTCCTATATGTTCTTCAGTCAAATCGGA
This sequence comes from Eudiplozoon nipponicum, assembly GCA_029291075.1. Classification (NCBI taxonomy): domain Eukaryota; kingdom Metazoa; phylum Platyhelminthes; class Monogenea; order Mazocraeidea; family Diplozoidae; genus Eudiplozoon; species Eudiplozoon nipponicum. The sequence goes on from JAQBSW010005616.1 coordinate 9,223, forward strand.
AAATCCGGAAATTCATCTTGGATTAAGTCGCAGAAAATCATTGTTGTCTTTTCTAATGGAGTGTTTGAAAACAGCGAGTTATATCCAATGAGATCATTGCTAACCTGGTGACATTGTTGTTTTTCAATTATTCTGTTAATTCTAATGAATATTTAACGGTGTAAGGGGTTAATAATGGAACGAATTATCAAATTAGAAATATATGCTTTAGGTATAAGTTCGAGAAAAAATTAGAGCATTTGCGTGAACCCATCCAAATGAACAATTATCCGGTTAAATTCTTTGGTGTTACCATGAGACCTCGCAAGTTTTGCGGATCAAAGAACAAAACATAAGGTTTCAACTTAATCTACCTTTTCGAAGATATTTTTTAGCCTCCATAATAACTAAAAAGTTAAATCTAATCACGTGGAAAACCTTTCAAGTAACATGGTAAACATGAAATTTAATAGGTACAGAGTAATGTTTTTGAACGACACTGATCAAATTCTTCATTTCTCCAAATTTGTATTTGCGTACAATCTTAAATTTTTGTGTGGTAGCCCATATATTAGAAGAACTAATAAGCTTTTAACCAATAGAATCTATCAACAACTGCTTCAATAAGTAATCCAGAGATGAGTAGCATTATTCGCAAATTCTGTAATTACTGATCATATATTTCAAGTGAAAAAACTAACCCTCCATAATTCAAGAAGCGAGGTAAGAAGAGATTCATAAACATTTGTAAATCACTGTTTAGCAAACAACAAGAAAACTTTATTAAACATCAAATGTTACGTAACATTATATGGCAACTGATTCAGAAAATATAACAAACTCTATCTGTTCATTAATATAATAAAACGAAAATTGGTTGCGCGGGTGATGATATCATTTAATTTAATAAAGGTTGCGATCTTTATATAAACACCTGATCCATTATGTACATAAATTTATCAGTATAAACTAAGTATTGTATAGTGTAGAAAAAGCAATTCGTCCAGTAGACCGGTTTCGACCTAATTGGTAATTCCTCACATACTGTTAAGAATTTGCTGCAGGCAGGCCTCGAATCTGGGTACGTCTGATTTGGAATCTGGTGCTCTAACCATTGAGCCAACCTACCGCAAACTATTCATAGTTTGCAGTTATATACTAACTAATGTTTCTTGGTTAGCCTTTGCTTTAGGTGTAGCCTATTGGTTAGCTTGAAATTCAGGTAAAATATACAATATGATCTTAATAAATATTTATTCATTCATTTAGTTAAGCATGTATACTCATCATATAGGTACATTTTTGTGGTTAAGCTTATGCGAAATGTCTTTGTCAAGATCCCGTCAAGAGTTTATACAAATAAGTTTGCCTTCATGTATACACGTTCACACTCAAAATACAATGGGATAGGAATTTACTTCAAGCTAGCAAACTTGATTTAAAAAATTGTTACAACCACCTGTGGAATAAATGATAATTTAATTTAAACCTGTGCTAAAAATGTAAGATCTGTAATGATTTATGATTCAATAAGTTGGCAGAAGATTAAAAAATGTGAGAAATTCCATTTTTGGGGAAATTTTTCAGAAATGCACTCAATTATAATGAAAACCTCACATTCTAAAGAAGTCCATTTAACTGAAAATTACTAAAGTTATCTAACATTGTTGCTCCAATTGAACTGGAATTTATTAAATAATCCAGGGAATACAAATTTATACAGTAAATTCCGCTACCTTATCGATTATATTTAGAGACGAATTTTAAATCTACATGTGCGTCTAATTCAAATAAACAGATTTACATATTGCCTATGAACCGAAGAATTTCTTAAACATGCAAGATATAAATGGTATAAATTTCAAAATATATATCCCCAGAGGCAATAAATTGATAAAATACAAAAAGTGGCGCAAATAAAATGCACAAATAATCGTGTGCTTACCAACAAAATTAGAACACCACAAAATGTCATTGTAATTCTGTATAATACTAGCTTTTCTTGCTAAAAAATGGCATTTTAAAGCAAATTAAATTGCGAGTGTGTGCGTTTGGTATGCCGTTTAGCTAGATCTACAGCAATGAGACAGAAATTGTGATCAAAAAGCTGAAAAGTTAGTAAAGTATGGTATTTTCGCCCAAACGTGTATCACAGGAAATGAGCTGTTAAATACATTCAGTGAGACTGCGTAGTTATTTGAGTTTTGGTTAAATAGCTTATATAAAATGCGTAAAAATTCAAAGGATAAAAATCTAGTGCAAATGAACATATAAACGACCTTCCGCCATTAGTTCATGTATTAACAAACCAACTATGACGTTAAAATTTACGTTGGAACGCGTAAATACACACAAAAGATTATTATGACAGGATTTTTCAAAATCTTTTATTTGTTGGCACAATGTTTATCAATTATGTGGCACATTTTTGAAACATGTTTTAGGCCATGATACCTACCTTGATCTGCCACTATTTATAAGTAGCCAGGATTGCCACGTATAGTCATCAAACCTAGAACCATCTTCTTCGGAATCGTAAACGACAACTCCAATTTGTCACTACCTATCTATTCATTTCATAAAGCCAAAACTAGCAAGTTAACTTCACATTTTGATGCACATATTTTTCGGTATTCAGTTTACTGAACTGCTACAGTTTTTGTTATATCATTTATTTAGCATGAAACTAGTTCCTGTTAGACTTCAAATCACAATGATTTGGTTAGAAATAAAATTGTTATTGAATATCACCAGTCTGGTCCTGATTCTTCCAATCGTCGTTTTCCGCTATATATAAATGCCACCGACCATATAGGACTAATACACTTTATATTGTTAATTCTCGTGAGAATTTAAATAGATTATACGTTCAATATTGTTGTTCTGTTGTAGACCGATTTTTGTCGAGACATTCCCATTCAACTGTAAGTCATGTCGCCTCTGCATAACGTGTAAGACAATGTCTATCAACATCTTCAGGCATACGTCCAGCTTACCTCATTTTACTTTTATACTACGCATCGGTTCACGCACATAATTCACGATAATTCGTAAATAAAATTTACCGAAATGGTTTTTGACATATGTCGATATTTCTGCCTAAGAGATCAATAAGATTAATATGATTTTATCGAAGTCATGTCTGCGTATGCCAAAATAACTGAAACGACACTAGAATTTCATTTGGATTTATATGAAAAGCAAAAATTACTAATTGTGATAACTAGGTATTGTACGAATCACAATTGTAAATTAGCTCCACAAAAATGTTTAGATTTGACATTGAATTGGTATACAGATGATTAAATTAATTTATGCCTTCATAATGAAGGTTCGTTTCAATTGAATTTATATCTTTTAGTTTTCAAACTTCATTTTATGTTGCCTAATTCCATCCATTTACTTTGTGCTTTAATTTTATTTAATACAAATCTGAGAAGATCCGTATGACCACTTTTATCATTCGTCACTATATTACTTGATAATTTCATATAATCGATAATTTATTATGTGAGCTTTACTTATTTTCAACTGCGATCCTCAATTTAGAATATTATTTAATGGTCAATTATTAGATCATTTTTTATGACGTGTGTTTAATATTTTTATTTTAATCTTTCCTTCCTTACATTTTGCATCAAATCTTGTTAGCCTGATTTTTCGCGTTTGGGAAATTAGTTACGAATATCCAAATTAAGTTATTAACGGGTTATTATTCGCATAAGCTTCGTTTTCATTAATAACCCTAACATTTAAACTAAACGTGTGCATGGAGAAATTAACAAACGATAACTATTGACAACTAAAATTATGATTCGTGATTAGGGGATTTAATTTAACCGAGAAAATTAACGTCAATAGATGCCAGCGCATATGAGTGAAGTATGAACATTTTGTGGCATAAGATATTTGTTATACAATTATTTGCAGAAAATTATTTTTCAATCAGACGAGACAAAAATATTATTTTGTTGTAGTGAGTTGTTGTCTAATGAAGATACTTGAATCTGTGTATCAAATTCTATCGAATAAGCTAAATTCGAACATGAAGATAAGTGATCAACGATTTATAATGGCGAGTTTCAATTACATTTACCTATTTATTGAAAATGCAAGTTGCTATTTCGGGACAATCGATTCATTCACATTTTCAGGCATAATACGTGTTTTTCACTGATTGGTCAGTTCTCACGAGTCCCTTCTTTCCTTAGCTTTTCACTCTATTCTTGTTCACAGAAAATAATGTAGCATTATAAGTTGCTGAATTATTATAAACTTTTCAGGACGTCTTTTCTCGTCCCATCCTCAGGCGATTCACACAAAAATACCACAGAAAAAACTACCCTTTTAGTGTATCTCCAATCGAGGAAATTTAATTCCTTCATATTTTTAAGGAATTGGACTATCTTTCAAACAGTCAATCATGAAAAAATGTTACTAACCAGTTAACTGGAATGGCTTTCTTGAGGAATTTAGGTGAATTACACAAACTCGTCTAAATTCACATAGTTCTTCAATGCATTTCTTCCCGTGCGAAGTTTTAATTAGCCACCAAAAGTTGAATACCTTTTAGTCTAATATGTAATGATAAAATGATTCAATATTTAATACAGTTGTTACGTCTAGTAGAGTACTAATAAATAACGAATTTAAATACAAGATTAAGGTATGATCATTATATCATTTAAATCAAGTTAGTGAACTTGATAAAAGTAAACACCAATCCCATTGTATTTAATCAGTCGTAGAACAACATAACAAAACTACCGCCAGCCGCAATGCACTGACGCGATTCGACCTTCCTTGATCATCATCAGAGTACGACGGCAAACTGACTATCGAGGATCAAACCGCATTGAATATATATGGAAATCAAATTTAGATATGCGGCTCTCAACTCTAGCAGTCTCGCATACATTGAACTTGACTGGAAATGTCGGCTGCACAATTTCTATGCAGTCACGAACATTAACTGTTTGCAGCTTTCGCCACATATACATATATAGGCATTACAAATTTAAACAATAATTGATTGCGCGGGTGGTGGTAACAATTCTTTAAATCAAGTTTGCGTGCTTGAAGTAAACGCCAATCCCATTGTATTTAACCAGTCATCGAACAACATAACAAAACTACCGCCAGCTGCAACGCACTGACGCGTTTCGACCTTCCATGATCATCATCAGAGTACGACGGCAAACTGACTATCAAGGATCAAACCGCATTGAATATATATGGAAATCAAATTTAGATATGCGGCTCTCACCTCTAGCAGTCTCGCATACGTTGAACTTGACTGGAAATGTCGGCTGCACAATTTCTATGCAGTCACGAACATTAACTGTTTGCAGCTTTCGCCAAATATACATATATAGGCAATACAATTTTACAATAATTGATTGCGCGGGTGGTGGTAACAATTCTTTAAATCAAGTTTGCGAGCTTGAAGTAAACACCAATCCCATTGTATTTATCCAGTCGTCGAACAATATAACAAACTACCGCCAGCCGCAACGCACTGACGCGTTTCGACCTTCCTTGATCATTATCAGAGTACGACGGCTAACTGACTATCGAGGATCAAACCGCATTGAATATATATGGAAATCAAATTTAGATATGCGGCTCTCACCTCTAGCAGTCTCGCATACATTGAACTTGACTGGAAATGTCGGCTGCACAATTTCTATGCAGTCACGAACATTAACTGTTTGCAGCTTTCGCCACATATACATATATAGGCAATACAATTGAACAATAATTGATTGCGCGGGTGGTGGTAACAAATTCTTTAAATCATGTTTTCGAGCTTGAAGTAAACACCAATCCCATTGTATTTAACCAGTCGTCGAACAACATAACAAAACTACCGCCAGCTGCAACGCACTGACGCGTTTCGACCTTCCATGATCATCATCAGAGTACGACGGCAAACTGACTATCGAGGATCAAACCGCATTGAATATATATGGAAATCAGATTTAGATATGCGGCTCTCACCTCTAGCAGTCTTGCATACATTGAACTTGACTGGAAATGTCGGCTGCACAATTTCTATGCAGTCACGAACATTAACTGTTTGCAGCTTTCGCCACATATACATATATAGGCATTACAATTTAAACAATAATTGATTGCGCGGGTGGTGGTAACAATTCTTTAAATCAAGTTTGCGAGCTTGAAGTAAACACCAATCCCATTGTATTTAACCAGTCGTCGAACAACATAACAAAACTACCGCCAGGCGCAACGCACTGACGCGTTTCGACCTTCCATGATCATCATCAGAGTACGACGGCAAACTGACTATCGAGGATCAAACCGCATTGAATATTTATGGAAATCAAATTTAGTTATGCGACTCTTACCACTAACATTCTCGCATACATTACATCTTTCTTACTTGAAGTGATCACGTCTCCCATTGTGCTCTGAAACTACCAAGGAAGTGCACGAAATTGGAACTAACTTAAGCATTGTGTTAGTCTCTTAATAATGTATAGGGTTTGGTTAGAGGAGACTTAGGCTTTAAATTTGCACCAATTGGTATTCATCTGTAAGGAAATCAAGTCATACGTAGTTGTCATAAAAGGCAGAATTGCGGGGAATTGACATTCTTGTGTATATATGGATGAGTTAGATTTATTTCGGGCACGTATTTTCGGGTTTAGATTAATGTATGCAAAATTCCCCGTTATTGCTGATGAGTTGCTAAATAAGGACGATATACTGGTCTGATAGATGAGGTCATTTTGCTTTAGTAATTCAGACGTTTCTAAAAATAAATTGATAATGTAACTATAATCAAGGTTATAAGCACATGACCCTTTAATTACCTACATAAATCAGTATAATCTAACAATTGTATAGAGTAGAAAAGGCAATTCATCCAGCAAACCTGTTTCGTCCTTATTGGGAACTCATCGTGTACTGGCCAGAATTTGCTGCGGACAGGGCTCGATCCTGGTTACATCTGCTACGGAATCTGGTGCTCTAACTAATGAGCCACCCTGCCGCACACTACACTACACACAATTTTCAGTTATATGCTAACTAATCTAACTTGGTTAGTCTATTTTTCCTTTAGGCGGAGCTCACATGACATCCATTTTAACCACAAATTTAAACTAACCATCCCCAATTTGTTATTGCTTAACAGATGACACTACGTTGGCAAGTGGCATTGAAATGAACATTTATAATTCGACGAACATTGGTTGCGCGGGCGGTGATAACGATTACTATAATCAAGGTTGCCAGCATGATATAAACACCTGACTCATTAATTACTTACACATTTCAGTATAAACAAAGAATTGTATAGTGTACTGAGTTCCCAATAAGTACGAAACCGGTCTACTGGATGAATTGTTTTATTTACACTATACATTTGTTAGTTTATACTGAAATATTTCAGTATTTAATGGATCAGGTGCTTATATAAAGATCGCAACCTTGATTATAGTAAATGTTATCAGCGCCCGCGAAACTAATGTTCGTTTAAAATGAGAATGTTCGTGTAAATTTAGTACGTTTGATATAGTATACGTATTTTATTTACCAAAGCAATAAACATAGGTATTTTTACAAGAAATCGTGCATTGATACCTTTATATGCTTATATGAGTTTCGCCAAACTATTATAAAAGATCACTTTCATTTCGCCATAACTTTACTAAAATGCGATATCTGTTACTTTACATAATAATATAGTAAAAGGAAAGAGTTTTTTTATTTCACTATGCTTATAACTGAAAACATGAATAAACGTACTTTAATCAATCTTGCGGATAATTTTTATTCGCGGCTTGTGTTAATATCCGTGGTAAAGCGGCAATATCCATGTTTTATACGCATAATTATCTTCAATGTTTAAAACAATGAAGAGCGCATTTATAAAATGATAAATCAAAATTTTTTAGATCTGAATTATTATTATTATTATTATTATTATTATATATATTATTATTATATATTATTACATATTATTTATTATATACATATTATTATTAATAATAAACATAATTATTAATATTATTATTTGTTCTGTTATTATACACACATAATAATAATAATAATAATAATAATATTATTATTATTATTCTATTTTATAATTCCATTAGTTCTAATCCATTTTCATTTTTTCTAAAAAATGTTAAATTCTATGTTCTGAAATATATAACCAATGTTTTTCATTTTTATTTTCATAGGAAAATCATGTTTGTTTCTTCGCTGTCACAAAGGAAAATCAAAATAGAAGTATCAATAAATAAATTTGTTATTGATCAGTTCATGATAGAGTTTCGTTTATTCGTTTAACTTCAACATATCCATTTCGCTATAACAAAGAATACATGGGTAAGCCAATTATATATTGTGTTAATAATGTTTCAAAGAAAAAATATCCTTCCTTATTAAGTTGAGTGCTTTCAATAATTATCATAACCAATTTGCATAGTATTTCATTCTTCATTTTAACACCATTTTTTCCTTTTCCTGATTATTCTTTATTCATTGCTGATCGCACATTTTATAGGCATGCTCCATGTAGCCAAGAAGCTGATTATTATAAAATATCTCAACATGACTTTAAGCAGATTGTATAATGACTAAACATATTCGTATATAAGATTGTAGCGTCCTATTTTACTGCATTCTTCATCTAAATATACAGTTGGTAAAGAGTGTTAAAACGGCTCCCACTGATAAGTAGACATTAAGAAAGAAACGATTGTGCACGAAATTATATTTTCCGTACATACTGTCTTTTTTTTATACTTCTGGTCATATTTGAACTACACACAATTGCATATATATTAGTTCTCCGCCACAAACAGTAACTGGCAATAAATTATTCATTAAATTGAACAATATAGCAGAATTTCAGTCAGTCACGCGTACTGAAGTGTTTCAACCCTCAATGATTATCAACGGGGTACGACGGCAAACTGACTAGCGAGGATCAAACCGCAATGCATATATATATATATATATATATATATATATATGTAAATTAAGAATAGATATGCAGCTCTCACCTCTGGTAATCTCGCATAAATTTTACTTGACTGGAAACGTCAGCTGCGCAATTTCTATAGAATCACAAACATTAACTTTTTGCAGCTTTCGTCTCACATATGTCTATGTAGTGCAATTAAACAATAATTAATTTCGTGGGTTGTAGGAAAAATTATTTCAACCAAGTTGTCGAGATTTAAATAAACACCAATCCCATTTTATTTGACTAATCGTCGAAAAACAGCAAAAAAACCGTCAATCGCACGCACTGGCGCGTTTTGAGCTTCCATTATCATCATTAGTGTACGACGGCAAACTGATTAACGATTATCGTCCGCAATGCATATATTAATATGGCAAGCAAAATAAGATATGCGGCTCTCACATCTAGTGGCTCTCGTGCATTTTACTTGACTGGAAATGTCGCTTGTTTAATTCCTATGCATTCACAAATTAAATGTTTTTGGCAATTAAACAAAATGATATTGCGTGTATGGTGACAAAACTTCTTCAATTCATGTTCGCGATCTCGGCATAGAAACCATTTACAATCGAGTACAGTTTATGCGAAACTATTTCAGGTTGTGAACCACCTATCTGAATTGACTTGCTTTGTTGATGCATTGCAGAGTGATCCTCGTCAGTTAGCCTCCCGTCGTATTCTGATGATGATTATGGAAATTAGAAACAAATCAATACGTGTAACTAACAGTGGCTTTTTTATGTTGTCTGGCAGGTTAGATACAATGTGCTTGGTGTTTACCTTAAACTCGAAACGTGATAAAAAAATTTTCCATCACTCGTGCAATCAATGATTGTTTAATTATACGACACTTAAGTACAATACTACGTTTTATTGGAATGTTTTCAGAATTGGCCTTATTGCCCTGCAGTTTCCTGATTCTTTTGAATTACCATTTAAATCGGGTAACATCACAACTTGCTCAGAACAACTATTAGACATTAAATCACCTTCATCGTTTTTATATCTATCAGCTATCTTTATGTGAAGAGTACTCTGGATATAACCAATGATCAAAGAAAATCAGTGGTCAGTGCCAACCTCGAATACTACTTGTTTCCATACATGTGTAAACAAATGTTAGTTAACAATTGCCGATTAAACGTAAGACTACCATCTGGAGTATAAAGCATGGCAACAACAACGCGTGTACCAAAATGAATAGAGAATGCGTGTTCGCGTAGAACGCAATTCCTAAGAAAGTGTTTTTAAGATACTTACTATATGCAACAAAGATATGAATTAACCATCTATAAAGCGCTACCTATAAACAAGTAAGAGATTAATTTAATAAGCTGACTAAACATGTTTAGACATGAAACTTAAAACGAATGTGGGACATGTACATTATCGGCGGTTTCATTTTTTTGCAACTTGTGCACATTTAAATCTATAGTTTGAACATGTATACAGATACTTTTGTGCAACAGAATCCGAAACAGACGTGCCCAGGTTAGAGCCCTGACCGCAGCAAATTCTGGACAGTACGTGATGAGTTCCCAATAAGGACGAAAACGGTCAACTGGATAAATTGCCTTTCCACACTATACTATACAATAAAATTCTTATTTGATACTGAAAAATGTATGTACATAAAGAGTCAGGTATTTATATCAAGATCGCAACCTTGATTATAGTACTTTTGTGTTGTTTTATTGCGCATTCTCTGTTACTATTTGTGTGACTTTTGAGCGAGATCTAAGGTTGACCGCGGGAACGATCGGTCGAAACATTAAAACAACCCGAAGAAGCGTCGAAAATATTAGAAGAAAAATTAATTTAATATATCTGTTCCTTCGTAAATATGTAAGACAAAAACTCAAAATATTATTCTCTCATATAAAAAAGTATCTTTGCATATTTTCAAAAAATAAGGATACTATGAAATAAGCTCGTAAGAAAATATACATCAACATTTTAAATACCTGAACCCATTTTTATTTTATTTCTTCTTAAAATTATTATTAATATTGCTATTGATATTATTTCATTCGCTAATTATATTTACATTTTTTTTTTAATTAGGCAATTCAGAAGAATTGATGGAAAAAAGTGGAAAGAAAATCAAACGTCATTGTAACGGAACTAATAAATCAAAAGCTGGTAGTGTAACATATTGCCCATGTACGCTTTAACTTTTGTCAATATAATCTGGCTGAACTTCCAAAAAAAATATTTAATTCGGAAATTACACTTAATGTCTATTATTTTTACTTAGTATATATGTATATATATATATATAATCGGTCAGTAAACACATTATTTTCTTTGTATAAATTACATAGAGAGAAATGGTTATTCTAACAACTGATTTAAAATCAAGTTAGCTAAATACTGTTTGTTGCGGACAACTAATATATATGCAAGTATGTATTAGGTGTTGCGAACCAAGTAACAAATTAGTTCAGTTGTGACCAGAAGGATAAACCAAAGACAGCATGAACGGAAAGTATAATCACATGCACATTCGTTTCGTACTTACTGGCGATTCATCAGTAGGAGCCGGTATTACGCCCTTTAACCACTATATATTTGGGTAAAGAATGTGTGATAATAGGACGGCACAATCCTATTATCCCACATTCTTTACCAAAATATATAGTGGTTAAAGGGCGTAATACCGGCCCCTACTGATGAGTCACCATTAAGCTGTCTTTGGTTTATCCTTCTAGTCACAACCGAACTACTTTGTTACTAGGTTCGCAACGCCTAATAAATCAAGTTAGCTGTTCTGAATCACGTTTTTTGTTGATGCCGAAAATATAATGATAAACATCCAAATATTGTTTTTAAACAGTTGGTTGCAATGTAAACCATCTGCGTCATGTTCCCTGCTATTGCGGCTGGAAGCCGAAAATTCATCTCGCCCCAGCGCATAAAATGCCTCATTTCTGCAAGCGTGACTACAATATGCCCCGTCCACCAGAAAGTTGGGCTTCAATGACATGTCTTCAACATCCCGCACTAACTGCTTGGCAACAACGCAGTTTACACGACAAGGCATCAATCTACGCTGACTACAGACCTGACGCGAACAAATGGTCGCTTCGAAAGCTACCAGCATGTGAGTTGAAACACTTTGCTTGCAAGCAGCATTGCCATCTTAACTCATTTTTACAGTCGTGATGTATGAAAAGCGTTTGAGCTAAAGAGAAATATATAATATGAATATTTTGGGAAGAATTATTTTAAAATTCCACGTGGGTTGGTCTGGTCAATTCGAGAAACAGTGAATTCAGAAGTGATTCAACGTAAGAAACATTTGATAGAAGAGACGTTATCTCAGTAGTTTTCTAACCTAACGTTTCAATTGATATTGTCTAAACTGTGTGAGTTCTTCTGTTGTTCTAAATGAAAGAATGAACAACAAATTGTAGATAGCTTCAGTTCTTTTGTTTTGATTGAGACACTGCCTTTTGCAGTACAACCACTTTGGTTGTTGCATTGAAATTTATTTATTATAAGTTATATCGCGAAATGTTGACGTTTCAATTTTACGTTTCCGAAATCGTCACCAGATCTTGTTTCATACTCATACAGATAGTAACTTAGAGGTCACAACAAACCATAACTGGTAAAGAATTAATGACTAACGTTGTATATCTTATTGCCATAATTCCGTGCGCTAATTAAAAAAATTCTTTACATTCCCTAACACACTTTTTATATCTACCGACCACATTTTAGGAATTAGTGAAACATATGAGTGAATCATGACCTGCTAACCAAGTTTTCTAGCAATGCTTTACTTTCATAATGTTTGAGTATCTAGTGAACTGTTTCATTCTTATTCTGATAAGATATGTACTGGGGTAAAATTGACTCCTTAAAAAGCATGAGTCAGAAGAGGAAAGCATGTAATATCGAAATGATCGACAGTGATATCAATTCAAAAAATCTAAATTTTTACTTAAAAAAATAAATTTATTTGTGCAGTTGTTCAATTTACAAATGTTTTAACATAAACGAGGCTCATCATAAATACATTGCGCGATTAATGAAGGTTTAACGCAAACCTGATGCAAAATGCGGTGTATATAAACAACTATGTTAAATTGTTTAGAGTTTGTTTTGCTTCAATTTCTACGGAATAAATCGATGACGAAGCCTACGCCAAAACTTGTTTAATGGAGCCATCCTGTTGCTGTGGTTAGCGCACCAGATTCCATAGCATATGTGCCCAGATTAAAGCCCTGTAAACGGCAAATTTTGAACAGTACGTGATGAGTTCCCTACAGGATCAAAACCGTTCTGTTGAATTAATTACCTTTTCTACACTATACACTACTTGACAAATGTATGTGCATAATGTTCAGGTGTTTTAATCAAGATCGCAACATTGATTAGTGTAATTTTACCACCGCCCGTGCAAAAAATGTTCGTTTAATTAAATAAATTCTAAATCTGGCATAAATTCGGTAAGATTATACATCACACTAAAAATATTTGACTGGAATGTGCAAACTCAGCTGTAAGGACATATGTGAGATTTAACAATTAGTGTATGATATTAATTCACAGGGTTAATTGATATGTTTACTCGGTGCATTGTCACAATTCAATGATGTTCTTCTTGATGAAACTAATGGTTTTTTATCAGAATGTTTTTAAGACGCCGAAATTCAGTTTAAATTCAATTGACCTTCATATATCTTTATAATTGTGTAGTTTTACTGTTCAATTTGTTTTCAACGGTAAACTCTAAAAGCAGAGTGAAGGGTTTAGCACAGGGTTGGCATTTGCACCATCTTTAACTAAGGTATTTGCGGCTATTCTCAAACAAAAACTTTCAGATTTCGTTGCACAGCCTCACACGTTATAAACCAAATATGCACGATATATTTATGGTTAAAAAACGAAATCACGGTCTTCATCAACTTGATATGTCTTATAATTCACATCCTATTATAACTGTTATTGTTATATAGGAGGTTCATATTCAAATCTCAATAAATGATGCCTTGCTAATAAAAAAAAGCGTCGTTGGGTCCTATGGTAAATAAAAGTTTAAAAATAGTTTCCTAGATAGCATAAATCTTTCTTTCTCATCTTTATCCTCAATTGACTAGAAATGGACAGAAATATATGTTTTATGAAAGACAAAATAAAAAAGTAGATGAAAACGTGAATAATGTGAACGAGAAGAACTTCGAACGTTTGAGTGCATCCCAAAAAGCTCATGCCTAGTACCCGACATGGAGGTCGTGTACAAAAATTATTTCATGTCGCCCAATTTAACACACACACTTCTTTTCATTTTTGTTTCTTTGTTTTTCATATATATATATATGTATATATAAACTTTTGGTATTCTTGATTTAAAAAGATTCGTGATACGATCTTAATGTGCTAAAAGAAAAATACCTTTTATTAGATACAAAATTTCAGAAATAAGTTGCACAATGGTATACGTGTATTCCCTATTTGACCTGAAACAGTAATTAACCGACCGTTCGATAGACCTACGTACGTGGATCGATAACTTGCGCATGAACCATCCTACCGCGGCATATTGGCTCAGTTGCGAACACACCAGATTCGAGCCCTGTCCACTGCAAATTCTAGATAGTAGGTGATGAATTGCCTTTTCTGCACTATACAATACTGACATATGTAAGCAATTAATGGGTCAGGTTTTTATATCAAGATCGCAAACTTGATGAAAATTATTTGTTACCACCACCTGCGCAATCAATTTTCGTTTATTTATATAATGGTTAGTTAATGGAAAATTTTTCTATTTAATCCACCAGTAGTATATTTCTGTGGTAAAATTAAGAAAGACAGACAATCATCTTTCTTATGGTCTAACGTGAAACGAATATTCTTATGTGCTTTATTGAAGCTTTGAAGCAGTGCTCGTGATTTCGTCCTGTTTTTAAGGATATATTTCCTTTTTCTTTTTGTACACGGAAAGGATATTTTCGCAGATATTTGTGGAGAAAATATGAAAGAAAGGTTTCATTATCTGAAGAAATCTTTGAAAGTTTAAATGATATTATGAATGTCACAGAAGCTTGCATTCCAAATTACCTTTAAAACCAATATTAAGGCATAAATTTATATTTTCCCTATTTTTGAATCTATTTCTTTAAAAAAAGGTATCAAGCACATCGTGCCGGTCAGACAGACTTATTATGAAAATTTTATCTTGAATTAAATTTTTCTCGTAGTTTATATTTTATTTAAAATTTAATTCGTTTTACTTCACATTCACCGTTTTTTGTATTTCTCTACAAATTCATAATTAGAACTTAATAGTTTTAAACGAACTGTGTTCATCACATATTCCTTATAGCTTTGTCCCTTTAATGAACCCTTGGCATTGCCGATCTGCAGACCATCGAGTACACGTCACCTGATGGAAAAAGGTGTATTTTGACAATTGGTAATTGATGTCCTCTCGTAATTGAAGATTCTTTAGGTACGTTTCGACCTTTCTTTTCTGGAATCATTCTCGGCCTCATTATAATCTACACTACAAATACCGTGTCCGTACATAGTACCAATATAAAGAATTTCAATCTGTGCTAAATTTCACTAAAATTGTGAATGACAATTACTTCTGGACACTTGTTACGCAAGCAAATCCATACACTCTGGCCTTGAGGGATATTGATTATCATATTTCGCGTTAATAATGACATCATTCAGTTAAATATATCAGTTATATAGTTTGTTGCAAAGGTCTAATTTATACGCAATTGTGCATTAGATTTTTGGCACCCAGTAGCAAATTAGTTAAAGTAGGACCAGAAGGATAAACCAAAGACAGCATGAAAGGAATACATACTCTCATGTACACATGCTTGTAGTGCTTACTGGTGACTAATTAATTGGAGCCGGTACTCCGCTCCATACCCTCTATGTACTTGGTGGAGTAATTTAGAAGAAAGTTGTAATTCAAGCCTTAAAAATAAAATTTTAATCTTTTTTGTTTGGAGTTACTAAACAATACGCGAATTTTATCACATTTAAAACTTTCCGATTGTTTAAATCTCCTTATTATGACATATATTTAGCATATGAATGCATAGAAATTTCAATTTTATCGGGATTTCGAACACTCAAAACCCTGAGAAAGAAGGATTTAAAAACGTAATTTCATGAATTATAGATTATTGTATACATTCTCGCCTTGATCGACATCATTTATTTCATTTCGCGGTATTCATGTCATCATCTTATTAAATATATTATAGTTATATATGGCTTGCTGTGGAGAACTAATATATATGCACTTGTGATTTAAGTGTTGATACACTACACAGCCTCGGTATATATTATATAGAGTGGTTTGTCTTTGAAGTCGCATTATCGAATGCTTTGTGTTCAGTTAGCTCCTTTACAACTTGAATACACATTTCTATGGCCAATTGTACAGTCCTGGTGTCCTACATTTCGTGATCAAATATATAATTTGTATAGGGAGTAGTATCAACTACTGATAAGTTACCCTTAAGCACGAAATACATGCGTACAGGAGGTTATAATTGTCGTTCATGCTGACTTTGTTTTACCATGCCCGCCCTACTTGAACTAATTGGTTATTAGGCACGCAACACCTAATACACAATTGATTTATTAGTATATCTTTTAACCTTTTTCGACAGAGGTGTTAATTCAAATCCTCTAAAGTTTGGATAAGACAAAATATAATTCATTCAAGAAATATTTTCTAACAAGTATAAAGTTCACAAAGAAATACACACACACAAATATATATATATATATATATATATATATATATATATATCGCAATATTATTATGATTGGTCTTAAAAGGTCCATGAATGCACAGTTTTAGTGTCTTATTTTCATGTTTTTCTTTCCAATGTTAATTTCTTATATTAAAAATGAATTTATCTATGCATCTAAAATTATTCGCAATCAACCATTAGAGCTATATCGATTTTATTTTTTTATTTACTCTTATTAATACAAAATTATTTTTAGCTTTCTTTTTATCAATATTTTTATTAAACATAAACAGAATTCGTGATCACGAACCTCGCATTATTTATCTTAATGACCTGTTATTCCAAGCTTACGACAGTTATGTACAACGTTATACATTGTCCACTTCTCCCATAATCTGCGTTCTCTGAGAGTTTATCGATCAAACATTGTTTTGTTTTATACATCTTAATTTGACCTTAAGTGACTTATAAATGTTTCATATGTATTATGTTCATCAAATGTTCATTGACCCCCGCTACGAACTTTGGGTGCACACGTGGAATTGTCGATCTGAAAACTGGCGAGTACCCATCATCTCTTTTTTGATGGATTTATTCTGTTCATTTTTATTTAAAATATACTCGTTATTGTAGATTTTAGAATTATGCTCCGAATATAAATGTAGGTACACCAGCCGCTGGATACAGACCCCGAAATATGCTAAAATAAACACTTCCATTCAATTCTAATCAATTGAACCAGAAGAAGAAAATGGAAACCTTGAATAAGTCAGAAGTATATTAAGTACCTTGGAAATAGTATTATCTTATGATTATGAAAAAAACATGCACAAAATAAGGAAAAAAAAGGAAAGCGTAGAACGGCATGCAGATATGGAAACATTTGGAGAACAGATAATATCAAACACTCACCAAATACGGACCATCGGATAAACTGGGGAAGATTTTAATGCATCTTCATACTCAATCGCAATGTTTTAATCAGATTAATTCGAGAACCAATTCAAATAAAATACAGAAGAGACGTCCTGAATGCAACACATGTAGGAAACTCTGTAGGCCAAATACTTAATGAAATCTTACCGATTGACAGAAAATATGGGTTACAAGAATTAGAGGAATTATTCAATTCTAATAATAAATAACTACCACGAATATGGTGCATTTAACTGGGAGACTAGCCCTAGAAAAGTTTTTTATAATTCTGTTTAAGCTTTGTAATAAATTTTTATTATTTGCTCCTCTATCTTAAATGATTTTCATATATTTTTGACACATTATTCTTTACCTTCTTTCTATTTTAATTAAATCTGCCCCCAGCCTTTACTAAATTAAGATTCATTCCTTTAAATATAATCATAATCTTTATTTTAGAATTCATTTTTGTTAATGATTGCATTCTTTAACTCTCTTTATCTCTTTCTTTAAGCTCTTGTTTGCGTGTTGTAAAATGGTAATCGAAGGCCTCATATTTGGTTTATCCAAAACGTTCTGGGTTAGCATGATTGACCTTGGCCTGATTTGTTTACAAGATATATGAAAAGACAATTTTGAACGAGGTTACCGAAAATTGCCTTTCTTTTCTTTAAATTGTGCTTTGCGCTATAATTATGCTAAAGAGGATCGAAATAAATATGGATCGAAACGAACCTCGAAAAGCTACAATGTCTAGTGAAACTCAATTACCAAAGAACTTTGTATATCATGCTCCAAGACCTGATGAATACTCGACGGTATGCAGAGCGCCAGTACACAGAGTACATCAAAAACCTTAACTATCAATATTTATAATTTGTTTTAAATCATGGAGTTCAATTAAATAAGTCATTATCTCTCTCGCAAGATGGTAATACTTCTTGAGAAACATGTGTGCACGCACATCTCTTTGGTAATTTTGGCATAATTCAGAAAAAAAGAACAATATAATTTTTTAAAGGTGAATAATGAATACCTTGCTGCAGGTAAGTATATTTATTATATGCAACGTATAAAACAAAATGGCGCTATACATGGGTTAAGTAGTTTAGTTGCCAAAAGAAAGAGATAGAGAGAACTGGTGTGCGTGCGTGATTTCGTTTTAGCTATTTCATTTTTGAATTCTTTATGAACGTAAGTATAACGCCAAATGTAACTTTGAAATAAAACTATTGAAATAGTTAACCTATCAGTGATTGTGCAAGTCGTGATAAAAATTATTTTCGAGCTTGATATAAACACCAATCACATAGTATAATTCTTCAATATAAAATAAAAACTTCGTATAATGTAGAAAGGTGGAGGCAACATTTATTTAAACCAAAGATGCGAGCTTGATTTTAGCACCAATTCAATATTGTATATTTGTCTGTGTAAACTAAGCATCGCATAATGAAGAAAAGACAATTCATTCAGTAAAATACTGTTGGTTGCGAAGAACTGATATATATGAAAGTATGTATTAGCTGTTGCAAATCTAGTAATAAATTAGTTCATTTGTGACCATTCATTCAGTATACCGGTTTGGTCCAGACTTTTCAGGTAGTATCCAGAATTTGCCGCCGACGGGGCAAAAATCTAAGCACGTCTGTTTCGAGTCTGTGATGCTAGACATAGAACCATTCTACCGGACGCTAAATTTATGTGGAGCCTATATGGCATCTATTTAGACCTAAAGTTCCAACCAGCCACCCGCAATCTATCACTAAACAAAAGTCTCAATCTAGTATGTTTTTGATTTTTGTGCTTACTAGAGTGGACATTACGACATATACCCACTACAAAGTTGGTTAAGGAACGTAGTAAAATTGGGTGCAACATCATTCGAGCAAATATATAATGGGTTTTGGGCGAAGTTCCGGCTCCTATTAATGAGTCACCAGTAAACATTAAGTGCGTGCTTGCTTGAGATTGTACCTTCTATTTGAAGAATATTGTATTGTAGAATATCCTTCTGGTTATATTAAACCTAATTTGTTCCTAGGTGCACAATACCTGGGGAAAAATACTTAAATATATATATATATATATATATCTTTCTTCAACCATGTATATATAACTAACACTTTTTATATTTCAGCTATAGTGAAGTCTGTACTTGTGCCAACATTAAGATGCAGGCAAGTTGGAGTATATTTATTCTAATTAATATATATATATATATATATATATATATATATATATATGTATACATAGTTTAAAAGTTTTTATATAAAGATAGCATCCAAACAAATATAAAAATGAGTCATTTTTTGTACTTTGTTAATTTACTTGTTTTTTATATTCTCTATTTGTTAAGAAGTAAAACAAATTCATTAATCACTAATCTACGATAGAAAAACGTTAGTAACAGTTTAAAAATTATCAATGGATACAATTAAATATACATTTTTTGGTCAATATAAATATGAAATTGCATCATATAGCACAGGAAATTCATCTAGCAGACTTGTTTATTTAGTATTTGAAACACTTTAAGTACAGTCCAGAATTTGCCATTGACTGGACTCGAACCTTGAAACACACACACACATTTATATATATATATATATATATATATATATATATATATATATATATATATATATATACATATATTTGTATATATATAGGAAGATTTTAGCATTTCATTGTGCAATTTTTCTGCTCAAAACTACATTATCTAGTATGTATGCAAACCTTTGCAAAATTATTCTTTCGTACGCGAATTAATTTTTAAGGATTAAAATTTACCTTCTCTGGATCTGAAACTTCCTGCTCTGGCCTATTCGTAGCAAATTAATATCTTTGCATATATATACAGCTGGGAGCGATTGCTTTGAACTGTACGGAATAAAAAATCATAATAACGACAAATTATCTGATAAATTATATAGTAAAATTTTTCGCAGCGAAAGAGCGCAGGCGACAACTTTTACTGCTATATTATGAAGGAAAGTAAAGCGTTTTGCTGAATTGTATTCCAGTGTTTCAAATTAAAGGTACACAGATGACATAAATGGACAATATACAATATAGTCCTACTTGGCCAGAATGACATTGTGCGCTAGTTCAAATTTAGCTTGCATACCTGACCATATAAATTAAAATTTTCTGAGCTCTCGAATTTGAAAATGATCAAGATTTTCATAAAGATCACATTTTCTGTCAATTTTGTCATCAATCCTTTTTTTCACGTTAATTGAACTATACAGGAACTACATTTCATTGACGTCATATAATGTTCACATCGATATTTTACTGTTTACCTGAAATATTTTTACACATTATTTTTGTTCTACTGCTCCTACAATATACTGTTGTGTTATTCATGTCTTCAGTACTTTCAGTATAACGAATTTACTACAAGGGAATTATTATATTATATTAAATAGATATAAATTTGAGTTCGGCTGAGGCAGTAAACCATTATGTAACTCCATCAAAATAAAAAAGTGACTTGGGAATAGTCGGGTTCTGGTAGATTGCATATCAGTTTCAAATTTTATCTCATTTATCAACTGTGTTTCTACAATATTTCGTTTTAAAGTATATAAATCGTCTATTTCCGCGAACCAAATTTAGACGGAAGCAGTATTTATTGTACAGAAATGCTTTCGCACCAACATGACTTCTAGTTTAATTACTTATCTGCCATACGCTCGGAAATTATAAAAATCTGACCAAATTACGAAATAATATACAAACTAGGGTAATTGTATATTAGGTGTTGCGCACTTAGTAACAAATTAGTTCAAGTATGACCAGAATGATAAGCATGAACGGAAAGTATAATCTCGTGCAAATTCGCTTCGTGCTTACTGGCGACTCATCAGTTGGAGCCGATACTGTGCTCTATATCCACTACATATTATGCTGAGGAATGTTGGAAAATTGGACAGTACAATCTCCTGTCGTTCAATTTATTACATTCCTCACCAAAATATATAGTGGATATAGGACGCAGAACCGGCTCCAACTGATGAGTCGCCAGTAAGCTCGAAACGAATGTGCACGAGATTATATTTTCCGTTCATGCTGTCTTTGGCTTATCATTCTAGTCATACTTGAACTAATTTGTCACTAGGTACACAACACCTAATACACAATTGCGTATATATTAGTTCTTCGCCACAAACTGTATGAAATTAAGGCAATTACAGACTTAGGTAATGATCGAAAATTCTCGAAAGAACATTGGTCCTTTGAATGTTTCTAAATTTTATATATTGTTACTTTTATACCCTACATTTTCACGTTTACATTATTGCATGTAATACATCTTTTTTGTTTTTTTTAAACATTCTTTATTTACAGGACGTAAATTTTGCTCCTAATGCCGATTTAATCAAATTTTTTAATTTCAGATTGCAGAAATCTGACTGATCTTTCAATACGAGCGTGAGGATTAAAGAGTAAATTAAACACGAAAAAAATATTAAAATTTCATCCGCCTACTGTTATGGTATAATGGTTTTCTCTTATATTTAAAAAGTGTCATGTTGTTGGTTTTTTGCAAATTTTGACTTATGTTCGAATTCGTCAGCAGTCGGTAACGAGCCCCATCCACGGAAATTGATTCATACACGAGATTTATTAGCATACACCAATCTCATATCAATTATATCCCCTGCACTGCTTTATTATGGCAGTCACTGAGATAATTTTTATTGTTTGGTCAATTGCGTTATTCCACATGTATAAACGAGAAGATTTACAAATTTTATGGCAAATTGACTTTAATTAATAATAGCGTTACAACTGGAAGGTTAAAATTAATATCCTTTTGTCAGTTTTTAACTTAACAATAATTGCTTTTTCTATCAAATTTTGCGAAATTTCCACCAAAAGTTTGTAAAGAAGCTTCTTAATTGTATAAATATATTATGTTATGTTGTTCTATTGGTGAGAAAATGAGCTACTCAGCTGATGCTGAAAAGTGCAGTCATACACTTCAAATTTATGCCTTTTGGTTGAAAGCTAAGTGGTCGTCACCTGACCACATTAGGTTTAATGGCTTAATAATTTCGCACAAAAATATCTTAAAAGAATTGAAAGGAGGTAATTGCAAATTAAAAATAATTCCATAAAATGCAAAATATCAGTGGTAACAAAGCAAAATTAACAAAGTACCATTAGATATACGGCTCTCACCTCTAGTAGTCTTGCATACATTGTACATGACTGGAAATCCTTCATTGTTCAATTAAATTACACACACACACACACACACACACATATATATATATATATATATATATATATATATATATATATATATATATATAGCGAAAGCTGCAAAAATGTTCGTGATTGCACAGGAATTGAGCAGCCGATATTGCCAGTCGTGTCCAATATTCCAAGTATTTTTTAAATTGTTTTGTCGGAGTGCCAGCTTCATATATTCCAATGCCGCGTTTTGCGTACGCGGGTAGTAGCTTTGCACGGACAGCTTCACAAAGATCCGATTGATCACAATTTCCAATTTTGTTTTGTCTTTGATCGGGTTGAGTTTTTATTCGTCCCAATGGAAATGCGGTTCTATCACATCTTTGTTTACTGGCGACGTTTCGGTGCCTACTTTCCAGCACCATTCTCAGGCAACTATACACAGTACAATAATCACAATAGCAGATTTAAGCAAATGTGGTAACCTCGTTCCAAAACCATTCTATTTATATATTTTTTTGACTCAACACTAGTTTTAATCATAGAATTTGTCTCAGTAACTAAACTCAATATATAACTATTTGTAATTAGCAGACCAATCCTTACCTCAGCTATCTCAAATTCTCGGTATACATAATCTCATCTCATATGCTGAATATTGTAGGGGAGAGAGACAGTATCGAACCTTTTCTTATTTGTTATAACCGTATTGCTAGTCGTGACCAATGTATGCAAGACTACTAGAGGCGAGAACCCCACATCTAATGATGTTCTTCAAATATATGCATTGCGGTTTGATCATCGCTAATCCGTTTGCCGTCGTACTTTGATGATGATCATAGAAGGTCGAAACGTGTCAATGCGTCCGACTGGCGGTAGGTTTGCTACGTTACTCGAAGATTGATTTAAAACAAAGGAGTAAGTGTTTACTGCAAGCTCGAAAACTTTATTTGAAGTACTGCTATCACCATCACGCAATCATTGATTGCTTAATTCTATTATATATACCATATGCATATATATATATATATACGTAATTGAGCTGCAAAAATTTAGTATTCGTGGCTGTATAGAAATTGTGCAGCCGACAATTATACTCGCGTCCAATGTATGCCAGACTACTAGAGATGAGTGCCCCATATATCTCATTCTGTTTTCCATATATATGCCTTGCAGTTTGATTCTCACCAGTCAGTTTGTCGTCGTACTCTGATCATAATCAGGGAAGGTCGAAACTTGTCAGCTTGTGCGACTGACGGTAGTTTTGCTATATTGTTCGACGATTGATAAAATACAAATGGATTGGTACTTGCTTTAAGATCTTGTTATATTCGCTGTTTATTCCAACTCCGTCGCGTTGCTTTTGCATCCAGTATTCTTCATCTTTACCATGAAATTAGCGAAATTCGGATGTGTAAATTTAGCACCTAGCCTGTATTATTTGTGATAGCTATTTCTAAGTCAATTTCTCCTAAAGATGACAGCACACATGATATCAGTCAGCCTTATTTATATTTGCAGATACTCATTTCAATGAGAAGTAGAAAATTTGTAAAAAAAACGGTGTTACAAGCTAATCATTTGCAATTGGTATGTATTATTTTAGAAGGCAATTCATGTGCCCCTGAATTTAAGCATTACTTTTTACACTTATTCAGTTTAATTAAATTTATATAGCCCAATCGGAAGCCGTTTATTGTAGGATAATTGCTAGCAGCAGACAGTTTAACTCAGATGGCTATATTTAGAAATAGCCTCCAAATACTTAGGCATGCCCAGACATTTTTGTTTTATGTACGCTGTATACGTTTTCATTATATTCTGACTTTATGATATTCTTTAAATCAAGTTTGCGCGCTTGAAGTAAACACAAATCCTAATTGTATTTAACCAGTCGTCGAATAACATAACAAAACTACCGCCAGCCGCAACGCACTGCCGCGTTTCGACCTTCCATGATCATTATCAGAGTACGACGGCAAACCGACTATCGAAACGCGTCAGTGCGTTGCAGCTGGCGGTAGTTTTGTTATGTTATTCGACGACTGGTTAAATACAATTGGATTGGTGTTTACTTCAAGCTCGCATACTTGATTTAAAGAATTGTTACCACCATCCGCGCAATCAATTATTATTAAATTGTATTGAATTTATGATATTGTTTGCTAGCGATATACGTACAACATTGTTCTGGTTTTGAACACACAAATTTCGCCTGTGTGCTGAAATACCTGAATTCAGTCTCTTTATGCTTCTTTATATTAATATAATTGACTATAGGATCATTTAGACATATAGATAGCGTCAAATGCAGATAACTCTTTTCCCATGAGTAAAGAAAATTGGTAATGCACTAAGCGTTTCATCACACTAATCAGCACACATCAGACTGTTGTTTGAAGATTATAAACTGTGTTTCGCCTAAATTAGTAAATGGATATTTCATAATGTCAAAAACGTGATAGAACAATAATGCGCTTTACCTTTAATAGTGGCAGAGTTTGTGCAAACACTGCCTTAATTTTAGGACGCTGTTAAAAAATTTCCGTTGATTTGCGTTTATGGCATTAAGATAAGCGTTCAGACTTCTGAGATGTGTATCAAATGTTTCTTAAACTTTAATCTGATTTACAAACACAGCATCAGAGTAAAGAGCAGTAGACAAAAACATTAATAAAAACGCGTCTCTGAAGGCTTTTAGCTTACACTCTGCCCGCGCTAAACATTTTTAATCTATGAATCTCTCTTGTATTCCAATGAAAACTGAATCTAATTGTATGTTTCTATTATCATACATTCCTCACCCAAATATATTGCGGTTAAAGGGCGTAATACCGGCTCCTACTGATTAGTCGCCAGTAAGCACGAAACGAATATGCATGAGATTATACTTACCATCCATGCTGTCTTTGGTTTATCCTTCTGGTTACAACTGAACTATTTTGCAACAAGGTTCGCAACACCTAATAAATACTTACTGAAGCTAGTTGTTTGTATGATATCTTTTGCGCTTTTATGTCTGATTGGGCTAGACTGATGTCGCTTCAGCGCCAATAAATTATCCCAAATCAGACCGTTCGATAAATAGGGTAGACTATTACAATCTGAACCCACCTCTATAAATTAGCTACCAATTTTTTATTCATATCTTACAAATATTTATGAATATAACAGACATGCGGGCGTAATAATGTTGAATATTACGTTGATGTAATTCTGTTTAAGAAGATTAGTAGTACTCAATTTATTTATAAAGAAACAGTCGACATTCGTGGAAACTTTCTTACAAGAACCTTAATGGAAGCAGACGCATTAAAACACTGATATTAGAAAATTCATTAGACTGTAGTCAAAATCTTGCGAATACTTAGTTGTGATATCTTAAGGCATACAAATTTTGTATAATAGGGTTAACGGAAGAATAAAAATTTAAAAACGAAATAAACATATATGGGCAATACAATTTAACAATAATTGTTTGCGCGGGTGGTGGTAACAATTCTTTAAATCAAGTTTGCGAGCTTGAAGTAAACACCAATCCCATTGTATTTAACCAGTCGTCGAACAACATAACAAAACTATTTAACCAGTCGTTGTTCGATGACTGGTTAAATACAATGGGATTGGTGTTTACTTCAAGCTCGCAAACTTGATTTAAAGAAATAAACATCTGTCATACAATGCTCAAGCAGAATAAGTGAAATCTGACCAATAGCTAATGTTATGCCCTTTTATCTTTTCGATAAAGCATTATATTTAATGAGGAGTCACTGTCATTATCTAGAAATGACAGTTATTTCTCTACAAAAAGCGGATAATTTCAATTCATAATCAACATAGTGACATGTAGTATATCGTTCAAATAGCAGATAGAGAACATAAAATTATTTCTTGAATATTCTATTGTGCATAGATCAGTACACATGTAAAATTTTTACAAATATTTTACCTCAAAATATACGTGTTGACCAACAGATATATACATTTAATAGCATGTACGCGGGTAAAAGCTAAATTAAGTAGAAAATAGGTTAAATTTTTATCCCGTTAAGTACAATCTATTATGTCGGCTCGTGTACGTGTCCTATATGAAAATTAATTAACGCAATATAGCCGTATTCCGAATAAAGTAAAAACAATATATTGAAATTCAGCGATATTATACATAACTGTCTAAGAAATATAATCGTGCCGTGCCTCATATTGTTAGTCGCAGGTCCAATAATGTTCTGGTTCCCAATTAAATCATTTCTAAATGAGTTTCTCCGTCCATGGAATGACTGCCATCATTGCTTTATTTTTATCCAAATAAATACAGTGCAATTATATAATAATTGAGCATGCCTAGAATTTTATTCGCAGCTATGCAATATCTATTTAGAACAGAACTCATTTTTTCCCCTGATGGTTTCCCCACATTCAGAAGTGCCATTGGTGCAAGTTAAATTCATCATGAATATTTTTCGCCGCATTCCACTCATATCACATTGTCTAAAATTAAGATAGAGCTTGAATGCAGAAAAAATCATAAACGTGTTTACAATAATAATAATAATAATAATAATAATAATAATAATAATAATAATAATAATATTAAATATTAGTATTATTATTAATTAAAGTAATAATAATGGTATTAGTGATAACAAAAATAATAATCATAACATTTCAATTAGTGCCGCTTTAAGCTGCTGTCACAGGATTCATCATGGTTCTTTGAATTTAACTTATTTTAACTAATCCAAATGGAAGGAGTAAAAACCTTGTGAATTGCATCTATTATGGGTGTAAATGAAAGGATTCTCTTCATCTATAGACAATCCTACTTGTGGACCGCTTTAGGGCATCTCAGGTTACCTAACTTCAATATGCGAATGATGCACTATATTGCTCACGACTGGACGGATTAATTTAGGTTTCTTAGCTTAACTGTCAGAGTACAGAAATTGAGCTTTTACGAATCGAGGCGTAGCATATTTGGCCATTAATATATCCCCACACACTGTGCGTCATGAGCAGGTTCTCGACGCTCAAACACCCGTATACTTCAAATGGTCGTAAATACCAAAGAAGCAAAGATTAAAGGCATCGTTATGTGACATTCGATAATTATGTTAGTTGGGCAGCGCCAGCTGGTTACGAAATCTTCCCTTAACATGTCACCTATGTACGATTCACGATAAAATAGAATAATTTACAGTCTTCCGATGTGTAAAAACAAAAATAAATTATATCAGACACAAGAAATGCTTCTTTCTCAGTATCATCAAAGCGGTAGTACACGAAATATCACCATCAACGGTGCCAGGTCACACCATACACAAGCTTATCTTAGTATGCACGAAAGCCTTACGGTTTCGTTTAAATGGAAGCATCTATAAACGGACTGATTGGGTGGCAATGGTGAGCCTCTTATCTCCATTGTAGGCTGAGATATTTCTAGGACATCTAGAGAACGCATCATTAAGACATGACATAAGCAAATGTGCTCAGTATATACGGTACGTGGGTGATATCTTCCTGGTTCTTAAGAACAGGTCGCAAACACGAACACTGCTTCAAAGTTTCAACAAAGCACATAATAATATCGGTTTCACGTCCGAGCATGAGAAAGAAGATCGTCTGCCTTTCCTAGATGTAATATTAAATAAAGAAACTGAGGGTAAATTAAATACAACAATTTACCATAAACAAACCAGGTCTAAACAGTATTTCTGCCGTTACAATATAAATTATAAACAGTTCGTGGCTGCTTTGTAAGAATTGGCAGGTTGGTTAGTCAAGATTTAAAAGAAAACGAATATAATAAAGCAAATAATGATTTAATGTCTAATAGCTATTCTAGACCATTAATTGCATCAACTATTAAGAGGGGAACTAAACAGAAACAGATTTATTACGTACCAGAAAAGAAAACAGTCTACCTTAACATCCCATTTAAGGGGGATGCAGTTTCCCGAATAGCACAAAACATTTAATGCAGCTAAACTACGTGTGTTATTTAGGGTTACACACTTGCCGTTACCAACAATCAAAGAGGAGCAGCCAGTAATTTGGACATCAAATATTATTTTCCATTATACATGCGCGAATTGTCGAACAACTTACGTAGGCCGATCTACCAGACGGTTAATTACTCGAATGAAAGAACATTGTATCATAAACTCTTGTTTTAAATCAAATTCTAAATACACATCTGCAATTGCGCAACAAATCGTTGAAATTTCAGACGTATGTTCTCCAGAAGTAGCATACGAAGCGTTATGGATGAACAAATTGAAGTCGCATTTATACAAGCAGAGGAGGCATGTTCAGGCATTGAGCTTGAACTGAAGGTGTCGCACGCAATTGAATAGTTGTTTCTCTCATTTCACACTCTCCATGTTTACATATTTCTATCTTGTTTTACCTTTCAATTTATATATAAAGAGATTTTCCCTTGTAGATACTTGTGACGATAATGAAAAAGAAGCGTTTCTTGTATCTGATAAAATTTCTTTTTTATTTTGCACATGGGAAGGGTACTATGAATTTTATTAAGGCTCGCATTTCAGAAGAATTTACAGTCTGTTGCTTGTAGTTGATACGTCTTTAAAATTTGTATTTTAACAGTGAAGACATGACAAGTTTGATTCAAATAAGCAAATGATTTAATTTTCATAATAATCTAATTCTTTCTAGGCCTTGTGACAAATGAGATAAAATAAAGCTTACATTGTTTAGTTCGATAGGAATCGGTGAGATATGAATTTGCTAATAAATCTTAACCAGACAAAACAAACTGTTCTGTCCTCCAATAATCGAGAATATAAAGTCGCTTTACAGTTTACAATTGCACTGCAAACAGCAACTTAGAAGAGATGAGCAGTACGTCTGCAACCTAAATACGGCCCTGTAAATATCGTGTTCTGTAGTTTGACGCTGAAAGCCAAACTATCAGCATAATGTTTTCCTATGATGGGCAAATCGATAAATTTCACCGGTTGACAGAAAAGATTGGTCGAACGGATACATTGCGACAAAGACGTTGCCGTTTCAATCCCATGTGTACGTTTCATCGCTGAAAATCTTCATCCACACTTATATAATAGTCAAAATATGACAGTTTTATATAAAGTTGGTTTCTCTATACATGCAACGGTCCGAAAGCTCAATTAGAATCAAGGAGTCATAGTTTCTACTCTATTTGAAAATATACCCATTACTTTGTCTTTACAAACGGGAAAGCAGCGTCGAATGGTAAAAATCGTACAAATTACGCTTATCGATGTCAAATCTACAACTTTATTTATTCTCGTGGACTAAAAAAATAGAATCAGATGTTACATTTTATGTAAAATTTAAAAAATAAAAACATTCCAATGATTACAAACTTCATATTAGACAGTGTGGTCTGTTCAAGTTGATTTGGCACATTATTTTTAATGTAAAGATATATAGAAAATCATTTTCATCAGTATGCGTTTATCATAGTTTACAAAACACTGATAATTAAGATATTGTTTTAAAAAAAGGAACAGAACAGAAATTAAATAATAGTGAAAATTGAGGTAATGTGGTAATTTAAACCGTTGAAGCTTTACTTTTTTGACATAAAAAGCGGCGGAGTTACAGTAAAATGAATGTAGAAAAATAAATCATTCTGCACAATATCCAACCACATAGGAAAGGTAACTGCGTTAACTTGACTACGAGGATCAGTTTCTTCCTTTCGAATCACAAGTTCTAAAGTGATAACAGAGGAAATTTGCAACTACCGTTCAAAAAGTGTTGAACAAAAGCAAATTCCTAGGCATTCACTGAGGACATTTTAATGAAAACATTTTACGTTTTGCTACCAATTTTGGGAGCTGCAATTTAATGATGAAAGTCAATAGCTCCTCGCTCATTAACCTTTATAGATACATTGTATTTATTAATAGTAATTGGAAGTTGTAAATTTTAAAAATAATTAAGACTGCTTGTTAGTGTTGTAAATTTCAAAAAACATAATCTTCTTTACGTAACACTAGCTTAGCAAATAACAAAGAAACAAAATGTCGTCTTGGGTGTTATTATTCATTTCTATTCTTGTAATACTGAGATCATAAGTTACCAGTGAAAATTTATTGTAAATAACGATTACTAATTTAATTTTGTGCCTGATAAAAATCGTGAAAAGTAAACAGGTGCAATTTAATTTAGAACTAGTAACTCGACTTTTCTACTTATTTAGAAAAAAAATAATTAACAAGAGAAAAATGCTACCCCTAACAAGCCTAGAGTAAACATCAATAATTTTGCGAACTAGTGGCTGGTCCTCTCAACACATGACCAGAATTAGTTATAACCAATTTCATTATAGACCATAAATAATTAAATGGATAATACAAACAAAACCAATACCATTTTTTATCCAAATACTGAGGAGGATTGAGAACGGATTTTTAATTAGACCTAAAAACACACATCATCAATCATAATAAATTAGAGGACAAGTCTCTCCAATAACGACTGCAATGTCATTAATACGTGAAATAAAATGGCTTAACTGTTGACCAATGTTTCTCAATATTACACTGCAAGTTCAGAGAAGGACAAATATGCTGTCGAATTATCTATTCTTTGGTTGCCACCAATTAAATACACTCAAACCGGTCAATTCGCAGGAAATTTACTGTTTGCAGGGAAAAATTAACGAATGGCGACTAAATTTTTGCTAAATTCCATATCTACGAGGTCCATAACTCTATCCTACTTTGTGATTAACGCAGTCTTCTAGACATAATGCACAAAAATCAATTTCTTCGCCAATCAGTGGACTGCAATTTAGTTGACCTAATAATGAAAATAGTCATACTACATAGAGGTAGATAAATTACGTTTAACAAAAAATAAAATAATTTTACCATTTTTATGTGAATTCTGCAAAATGGATTGAAAATTGGACAATTCTACACATAGAAATTTTAAATCACACGACTTGGAAAAGTATTAGTAACCTTTAGAAACAGTGCACATTACAATATTTATAAAATTATTCTAACTTCATTATACTCAGTGTACAAGATTGTCGTAAGCTAAACCTTTAGGGACAATAATGCGCAATAAATAATATAACGTAATATACATTATATTAGCCATAAATCCGTTTATTTTCTAATGCTGTTTAGTTAAAAAAAACTTACAAAGCTAAGACCTAAGTTCATAATACAATCATTATTAAACTGTCTTAAATATTTTAAATGAAACTGTTTCACATATGGTGATAGACATACTAGAAAAAAATTACATTAATATTTTTAAACCCCTAGTTTGTTTAAAAATTTAAATGGAATTTAGACAAATCTGAGTAAGCTATGGATAATAACTGTATAAAATACAACACAAATAGAGTGACGATGTGTAATTTTACTCCAGGCATAAAAAGGATGATTACAATCAATATTATGTTTATTCTGCGATTTTCGAGGTAATACAGCGCAATGATTACACCTAGTTCTACTCAATAAAATAAGAAAAATAAACTCTAATGTTGCAGAAAAATATATATTAATGGGTGGTCGAATGAGATTTGTGATATAATCCTTATTAAAAATGCGTCTACATTACATGAAAATACCCTCTATATCACTTGCACAAAATATTAGTGAAATAATTTCAAGATATAATATGGCATAATATGTTTGGCACAGATCGAAAAAAATCACTAATTTATACAATTTAAAAATATCTATGGCGTAAAAAAATATTTCACCATTATTAATATAAATGAAAACTCTTATTTTTAACTTTACAATTCTATTGTGAAATTAATGTTAGATAAAAAGTTATTAATAAAACTGTGATCAGAATAGATTACAAGTGATAGAAAATAACTACTGAAGTAAATGCAAAACAGCAAGAAACAATTGGTAATCAAATTAACAGCATGTGAAAACTAATGGCAACAAGACATTTTTATAGATTCACTAAGGAATTTATGCAATAATGAAGATTTGGTGATATATTTCAGCCAAGTCAGGTGTGCAGACAGGTCAAAATTTAAAGTGATGGACGAAAAATAGTCTCATTTCATCGATTTTAATACAAAAATGCCACAAAATGACATAAAGGTACGCTTTCAAACAACTGCCAAAGCGAGTAAGATCTTTTACTTCCGGAAAATGTTGCATAATTTGCATCAAACCTAAATGAAAGTTTTTGTAGAGTACAAAAGCTGAATCACTCAATGGCACATAGGAGAAACAAGGCGAGTGTATACGAGCCAAGCTCAACAAACGGAAGGCGTCATTGTCGACTTGCATTAAACAATATCTTCATCTGAGTGATCCCTACGTTCGTCCGCATCGCTGACTGATGATTTGCTCGAGGCAAGCACAAAATCTTTCTGCTTTTGAAGCTCAATAGCGGCCGCTGAATTTGCCGTAATTGAGGAAACAGCAGTCGCCTTTGTCACTTGAAACTTGCCGCTGACAACCTGCATGTTGTTGGCACTCTTTGATTGAACTAAAAAGGCAACAAATTCGTTTGAATAGACTGGAACAGAAGCATAATGAAGAGGCTTTTAAAAATAACATGTGTGCAGCAAAATACGACACACCCAATAATTGCGGACGCATTCACAACAAAAGCGATGACACATCACGTAGCATTACGAAAAAGAAGGAGTTCAAATTGCGTATTAGCAAGACATTCAAAGCTAAAAGGAGATTAGTTACAACAACTGTACAGTTGTGATAAAAAAAGCGAATATATTAATTATATTATATGATTTCCTGGAAGAAACATTTAGGTCAGCTTCTTGAGGACTACGTACAATATCATTCTAATAAAATGTGATTATGAAATGTAATTCGTGTTTTTACAGTACATTTTTAGACTGGAATATCTAGTTCACTGTAGAGTAGTTTTAAAACAATTTTGAGCTAATAATTCTGATCGGTATGCATTGCTGAACGACAGACCAAAGCGCTAAT
The DNA here is from genome assembly GCA_029291075.1 of Eudiplozoon nipponicum. Taxonomy (NCBI): domain Eukaryota; kingdom Metazoa; phylum Platyhelminthes; class Monogenea; order Mazocraeidea; family Diplozoidae; genus Eudiplozoon; species Eudiplozoon nipponicum. The sequence goes on from JAQBSW010005616.1 coordinate 43,023, forward strand.
ACTTTACTTTTAACAGAAAGAAGAACAAATTAAAACGCGAACTATAAAAAATTAATCAGGAACCGTCACAGCTTCTATGTATAACATAATATTCACAGATAATAAAACCAAATTCACGCATTAACTAAGCCTATCGTTGTGAATTACGCCAGTTTAACTGTTTATACTTGTGCCTCTACCAATATGAATATATGACCTTTTCTTAAATTCCTTTTCGAATATCATTCATCATAATAAAAATTAATTTTATACGTATATACAAACACGCAATATTTACTGAATGCTTGATAATTTAATTAACAAATTCCTTTCTTTAGGTGGAGATACAGAATTTCAGATTAATAAATAATAAAGAATCATACTGCTTGAGCTGCAACTTGTGTCATTCACAATCCGCAACTCAAGATAATAAATTAATTTATGCATAAGTTTGCACATAGCTCTAGTCTTTCGGTCTAAACATTTACTTCATTTTATGTGACGGCATGAGCGCTTGTTGAAATCAGTTTACAATTTCACGTTTAATTTGAATTTGGGACTATTTTTCGCATTAATGATGCACTTTGAGAATCGCGTGAAAATTACTTCAGCATTACAATTCACATCAGTTAACTCACAAAGTTACTTAAATATTTAGTATTTATATAAGAACCTTTTGCTTGAACACACACACACACACACGCACATATATATATATATATATATATATATATATATATATATATATATATATATATGATTGTAGGTATATTTATGTGTCTGGTCATCAAGGACTTAGATGACCTAAACTCGATGCACTTGAACGTCCTTGTGCGCGAAAACAATAAGTGAGCTTTTTAAAATATTTCATGAAAATTTGTAATCGTGCACGATCGTGGATAGGTATGTATTTATACATATGGGTGTGTACGGAGGCTTATAAGCGTGCTGGCAAATAATGACTACCGTCATTAGATCTGTATAGAAACGTTCCAAATAAATAAATATAAATTAGTTTGGATCGAGAATGCTAAACATAAAATAATTTGGATAAAAATGTATACTGAGTGTTATTTCATTGATGATGATGATGATGAGGAGACGTCGACATATGCACTGCATCCAGTGAACCCCGGATATCATAGGACGGAGAACTTTGTGTCTCCAATATTGGACGAAGCTACAGGTACTGGAACATCACAAATACCAGATGTGCATCACTCAAGCTTGTCAGAATAATGTGGCTACGGAGTAGGTGTTAAGGTGTAAATATCTGCAGTATCACGTAGACCTCAAACAGCATCTGACAGAACATGTAGTGCACAATAAGATGAGGGTCACGCTATACGAAGTTGGCATAAATTATAAAGTTGCTAAACACGTTTTAAACGGGACAGTCAGAGAAGGCCAACTTCTGCGCTCGGTCCCATCCTGACTAATGTAATTTACTAATTTTATAGTCAATTGGAAACAGCAACTATACGGGTTAATTTCGAATGCTAGCTTATAATAAAAGGTAGCATGTCTGCAGATGTACAATTAAAAACAAACAAAAACGGCTAATACATTCTTGAATGATCATTTTATGTAGAAAGAAAATGTCGTTGAAGAGAGACATTGTCTAAGTAAGAAATAAGAAGGAATGTCGTACTGCTCAAATTGTTAAATGTGATATCCACACTCCACATCTGAACATGCAAACTTAATTTGTGCATGCGGTTGAATGTACACGTGCACCTTAGTTTATGGTAAATAAGGTTAGAGTAAACTACTTAATGTTAAGTTCCATCGTTTTTGTATAGGTAGCATACACTGATAAATATTTGATATATCATACTGAATTTGTAAATCTCAATGATATAAATTTATGTTCAATTATTTTCACACAAAATAATCGAACAAAATGGCAAACTATTAAGTAAATAAGAAAATATTATTATCCAGCCAGTAGTCCAAATCAAGTTTGTGAGCTTGAAGTACACACCAATCCCATTGTATTTAGCCAGTCGTCGAACAACATAACAAAACTACCACCAGTTTTGTTATGTTGTTCGACAACTGGTTAAATAAAATGGGATTGGTGTTTACTTCAAGCTCGCAAATTTGCTATAAAAATATATATATATATATATATATATATATATATATATATATATATATATATATATATATATATATATATATATATAGCATGCCTTTTAATTTAAAACCGTATATTTATAATTAAGAATACAGAACACATTAATCACAAAGAGGATAAAGGCCATTTATTTCGTGAATAATAATCATCTCTTATACAATCATACATATTTATACATTTTGGGTTTTCAATTGATTATGCTAGTGGTAACAAATCTGACTCTTTTTTAATGCTGTTTCTTGTTTTGGCTAGTTGGTGAGTGTGTATGCGTGTTTGCATGTAAAGGTCATTCTCGCAGTATTGCAAAGTGATGTCTGAGATCTGGTCATTATTATTATAATCAAGGTTGCGGTCTTGATATAAACACCTGACCCATTAATTACTTACAAATGTCAGTATAAACTAAGAATTGTATAGTGTAGAAAAGGCAATTCATCCAGTAGACCGGTTTCGTCCTTATTGGGAACTCATCAAGTACTGGCCACAATTTGCCGCGGACAGGACTCGAACCTGGGCACGTCTGCTTCGGAATCTGGTGCTCTAACCACTGAGCCATCCTGCCGCACACTACACTGCACACAATTTTCAGCTATATACTAACTAATGTAATTTGGCTAGTCTATTTTTCCTTTAGGTGGAGCTCATATGGCATCCATTTAGACCCAAAGTTCCAACTAACCATGCCCAACCTGTCATTACTGAACAGACACCACACTACATGGGGAAGTGGTATTGAAATGAACATTTATATAATTAAACGAACATTGGTTGCGCGGGTGGTGATAACAATTATTATAATCAAGGTTGCGGTCTTGATATAAACACCTGACCCATTAATTACTTACATATGTCAGTATAAACTAAGAATTGTATAGTGTAGAAAAGGCAATTCATCCAGTAGACCGGTTTCGTCCTTATTGGGAACTCATCAAGTACTGGCCAGAATTTGCCGCGGACAGGGACTCGAACCTGGGCACGTCTGCTTCGGAATCTGGTGCTCTAACCACTGAGCCATCCTGCCGCACCTCACGCACACAATTTTTCAGCATATACTACTATATATATATATATATATATATATATATATATATATTATATATATAATTAGTAAGAAAAAACACGTTAATAACAAAGTGGATATAGGCCATTTATTTCGTGAATACTAATCTATTATACAATCATACATATTTATAAATTTTGGGTTTTCAATTGATTATGCTAGTGGTAACAAATATGACTCGTTTCTACTTCTGTTTCTTGTTTTGGCTAGTTGGTAAGTGTGTATGCGTTTGTGTTTGTGTGTATGCGTGTTTGCATGTAAAGGACATTTTCGCAGTATTGCAAAGTGATGTCTGAGATCTGGTCGTTATTGTTTTGATGGCTTGAGAATTAACCATTTGTGCGCGTTGTTCACTGTTACATGTACGAGTGCTATTTTTCCCAGTGTAGTTGATCGTTTCACCTTGTTGCGCAAATTTATGATTTCCACATGGTAACAGCGCCAGTGTGGATTGCAGTGTTAAACGCTCATATTGTTTGGAAACTTCTGTCACCGTATGCGCCTCTGTTTTTTCCACTTCAGATTGTTGCCATTCCGATTGTATGTTTGTTGATTCTAGTCGAGGGCCTGTTTGTTCTTGACTGGATACTAGAAGATTGTTGTTGAATTTTGTTATTCTTGGCCAGTCGATTAGAATATCATGTTGATGAAACTTTTGAATATTAAGTTCAGGTGCTTGTTGTTTTACACTACACTGGGGAAAATAGCACTCGTACATGTAACAGTGAACAATGCGCACAAATGGTTAATTCTCAAGCCATCAAAACAATAACGACCAGATCTCAGACATCACTTTGCAATACTGCAAATGTCCTTTACATGCAAACACGCATACACACAAACACAAACGCATACACACTTACCAACTAGCCAAAACAAGAAACAGAAGTAGAAACGAGTCATATTTGTTACCACTAGCATAATCAATTGAAAACCCAAAATTTATAAATATGTATGATTGTATAATAGAATTAGTATTCACGAAATAAATAGGCCTATATCCACTTTGTTATTACGTGTTCTCTTACTAATTATATATATATATATAATATCATATATATATATATATATATATATACTCTCTCTTATATATATATATATGTAAATATCTCATCCCATTGTCTTCAGAATAGTAAGGAAGGCATATTTAGTACTAAGTGAGAAACATTAATTATAAAGTGGACAAAGGCCATTTTATTTCAGAGACCAAAACTTTTACTTTACAATCTTATATATATATATATATATTATCTCTATATCTATATATATATATATATATATATATATAGAGAGAGAGAGAGAAAGGTATACTTGCAGATATTTAAATATAAACACACAATTAAACACCAACAATAAACAGAAATAAAACAGAAAATCAGACTTGTTCTATATCACTTAATCAAATGAAAACCGAGAATAATTGTAACGTGCAGTTGAGTATTCACGGAATAAACCGTTTATTCTCAATGACAGACGTAGATGTATTTTTCCTACAGAAGTATATTGTAGTCATTAAAAGATTGTTTAAACTTTTATTCTTTAATTCAGAAACTGATCTGTTTCAGTTCCGTTTCAATAATTTCCAAATATATTCAATGACGTCTATTGTAAAAATGGGCAGGTTGAACTAATTAAGGGAATTCCATTTTATATCTACGCCATTGACGAGTAAATATGTATATTATGATAGAGCGTACCATAATTTATATCATTTTATTCCACGAAAACTTTTTAATTTGAAAGTTTCGATACAAAATTTATGAAGGCACACAAAAATTTTCACAATTAAAGTCAACAGACTATACTTACTGTTTTTGTAGAAGGCAGTAGTGTCTAATCCCACGCCATGAGCTGGTTCTTGGATAAGGTTTTTTAATGGAAAATATTGAGTAGTTTAGTCAAAATCCATGTAACCAAAACCAAACAAATACTATAAAAAACATTCCTGATATAAAAAAGTAATACAAAAAACGAGAGTTTAATTCGTCCTCCCAATATGAAGTGAACCACGCGCTACGTTACATCCTGTTTGTTGGAGAGTACTAATACATATGCAATTGTGTATTAGGTGTTGCGCACCTAGTCACAAATTAATTCAGATAGAACAAAAAGGATAAAGCAATGTCAGAATGAACGAATGGTATAGTCTCATGTGTACATTAGTTTCGTGATTACTAGCGACTCGTCAGTAGGAGCCAGTATGTATTACACCCTATACCCACTATCTTTTTTGTTGAGAAAATTGAGGCAATTTAACGGTAGAATCTCCTATACGAATGTTTAAACCTGCGAGAGTGGAGCGAACTTCTTCTACACTGCTCTTTCAAAGCCAACTCACGATATATGATTTATATGTCAAGCCTGTAAAGGGTACCAACACTATGGTTGCTGAATATGTATAACTATTTTTCTCTATTTGGAACTCATCACGTACTGTCCAGAATTTGCCGCATACGGGTCTCGAACCTGGGCACTCTGCTTTGGAATCTAGTGCTCTAAATACCTAGCCACCTGGCCGCAGCCTTTATTTAAATAATTTTTATCACCGCCTACGCTACCAATGTTCATTTAGTTATATAAATGTTCAATTTAATTCGTTACCAGGTAGCTTGATGTCTGTTAAATAATGACAGATTGGGGATGGCTAAATGGAAGTTCGTGCCTAAAAGGGTGCCATGAACCCCACATAAAGGAAAGGCTAACCAAGAACTATTATTTAGCATATTATTGCAAGAGGGTCGCTCAGTGATTAGAGAAACAGCAGACGTGCCCAGATTCAAACCCTGTCCGCGGCAAATTCTGGACAGGATGTGTTGAGTCGAATATCTCAGACAGTTTTCAAGGTCTCTAAGGTAATATAATGACGATTTTGTGCAATTTTTATTTTCATTTTCTACTGGTGGTTAGTTTAACCATCGCTATGCAAGACTAAGTTGTCAGTGCTCTTTGCCAAGAGGCAGAAGGAGCAAATAATATGCTTACATGTATCAAGCAAGGCCAAACTATTAGTACGACCAATAGTAATAATTTTATTGACGCTTGAGATTAGAGTTAAATTAAACGATTTCAATTTTGTTTTGCCAAAGATATGAATGCTACCTATAAGTCACTTATGAGCACAGGAATCAGGCTTTAAAAGGATACAGGTTCAGTTCCTCCCCGCATGGGGCAAGCTTCTTAGTCTGCAATGTAGTAGGTTCATACACAAGACATGATCATATCTAATAAATACATTCATATGAAAGTTCGTCGACAATGCTTACAAAAGTTAATATTAATGGAAGATATGCCCGATTGTTACTACGACACATGGATAACATTATGTTAAAATTTTATCACATTCAACTGCAATCTATATCTAACGTTGCCTTCATTTTGAATAAGTTCTTGCGAACCTAGTTTCAAATTAGTTCATTTGTGACCAGAAGGATAAACCAAAGACAGCATGAACGGAAAGTATAATCTCAGTCATACTAATTTCGTGCTTACTGGTGACTCATCAGTAGGGGCCGGTATTACGCCCTTTAACCACTATATATTTGGGTGAAGAATGTGGGATAATAGGACGCTACAATCTCCTAGACGAATGTGTAAACCTGCAGTAGTGAAGCTAAAATTATATAAAGTCTCGACAATGCGACTTCAACGCTAACTCACTCTATATAATATATATACCGAGTCTGTAAAGGATACTAAGTCTATGGCTATTGTGTCAGAAACCGATACCAACATTATAGTACCGAAAAGGTACATGTTACTAACACGATGGTTTCCGAGCTGGTACATGGTACCAACATGATTGATTTCAATGTATGCTATAGCACGAAACGAATGTAAATGAGATTACACTTTCCGTTCGTGCTGTCTTTGGTTTATCCTTCTGGTCACAACTGAGCTAATCTGTTACTAGGTTCGCAACACCTAATACATACATGCATATATATATTATTTCTCCGCAACAAACAGTATTTAAATATTTAGGTCCTTGTTAGGCAGTCCTCACGCTCTTGCCAGAATTTTCCGTGATCGGCCTGAATCCGGAGCACATTTCTGGTGAGTTCAGCAAGCATAATATAGCACCACACTTTTCCGTACACTGCGAATAATCTTCAGTCATATACAAACTTATATTTTTGGTTACCTTTCGGTTTAGGTGGAACCTATTTGGCATTTCATAAGACCTGAATTTCTAACAATCCACTTGCGAACAGTCTTCACAGAACAGACACCATGCCATTTGAGGAAATTATATTCAATTAAAGTTTAATGATTGGATTTCAATTATATACACGTTGCCAGTATAAAGCAAACATGGGATAATTTAACAAAGGCAATTCATCAAGTAGACAGATTTCCGACTTATCTTGAACTTTTCCAGTACTTGAAAGAACATGCAGCGACTTGAGCCCGAATTGAGACACATTTGCTTCTGGGTTTTGCGCCCATACCACTGCAACAAACCTGCCGCACACTATACATAATTTTCAGACACATACCAATCTGTGTATGTGGTAAGCCTGCTGTTAAATTTCAACCCTAATTGATGATCCTAGGTAGAATGATGTCTGTTCCATAGCGAAGGATTGCGGGCGACTAATTAGAAATTCAGTTCTTGAGAGATGCCAAATAGGTTCCACCGGAAGCAAAGAATAACCAAAAAATGTCAGCATATGCGTGCAGTGTGTAAAAGGATATGAGTGTTAAACTCAGAAGCATATGCGCCTTGGTGCGATCCCTCATAGTGCAAATGTGTACACAAGAGAATTTTCACACAGTAACGCCAGAAATAAGATGAAGTATAATCAATGTAATGTGGGGAAAATCAGCCGAGCCGCAGGAATTAATAATAAATATAATTATTACATTAAATTGTGTTATTGATGTATATGTTTTATACAAGCCAACCCAAGGAAATATTTTTATTCAATAAATTCATTATTTGCTGAAGTAACATTGTTACCTTGTCCAATATCTGGGTTATACGAGCAAAATAGAATCAAACGCCTATCTTCATTGCAATGTTATGTATATATATATATGCTCTATATATATATATATATATATATATATATATATATGGTCCTAACTTTCGTATAACCTGCAAAGGTAAAATGATTTGGTTTGCATTACGTCATACGAGTGTTCCAAGCTTACTTCGATCATGAACTTCCGGCTCCTCTTGGCGACTGAATATGGAACTTTGCTTTGATTGTTTTTTGTCGTCCGAATTCGCATCGGGTAACTCTTCGACTTTTCCCTGCAAGTTTTGTCGACCAAAATCTCCCGTTGATCGACTCCTCAATGTTTTGGCGAGAGGCGATTCTTCCAAATGATTATCCAGTTCGAAAGCGAGTTTGGCTTTTGGCGAAACTGGTGGTGTCTTCTGACCAGATGCATCATTCTTGTTTTCTGTAGAGGAACTATCCTCTTCAGATGTCGGCACCAGTTTTGCGCCATCATTTACTTCATTTTTACACTTTACGTGGTCCCGTGAAATGTGCTTTGCAAAAATTGATTTAGAAAATATTTTACAAATTATAATTGTCTAATTTTTATAACGGTAGCTTCGCTAGGTCTAACCTAGAATGAACGCCAACGTCAACCTTTATAACGTAGCTCAAAATGGCAAAAATAATCATGGAAACGATATTGCATCTCAATATTATAACAGGGTTTTCAATAACAATGTTTTCTTACTTTACCTTCACAAAACCTAAAAACACTTAGACACTCATTATAAAAAAAGAAATGCATTTAGAAATATTGAAATGACACCGATGGAAATGTCTAGCTAGTGTCATTTGAGTGAAGATAATGGTATTGAATCAAATGTGGAGTCTGACGGAACCTCACAGAGAGAGATAGCTAGTGGACAGGCATATCCCGGTGTACATCCCACACCCAGTTGCATTTACTCTAAAAGCATATCTAATAGAAAATATTGCTACAAAATCATTGGTTTAAGAATTTAAGTTTTGTTTAAAAGTGAATCGTGTAGAAATTGGTATTTAGTACATGCCGCCTCGCACACCCACACCGCAGTAGACTGAATATGCGTTCAGGTAATTTGGTACAGGCGAACGACGCAAACACCTGGGAATATTAGAAGTAACTTCACCTGAACTAGAGCCTTTTACAGTAGGAATATTATTTTGTACCAGTAGAGTTCAATTTCACAGCAGCTTATCGACGAATTAAAACAACAGTCACTATTCGTATGTCTAATACGAAACCTATTATTGTTTCTGCGAAGAAACGGCTCCTAAACGGAAAAGTAATGGATGAGCTACGTTAGCCACTTATACACACGCAATTACTACTCAGTATTATCATCATCATCATTTCCAGCCACACAAAAGTCAAGTGACTAATTTTTCACTGCCATATAACCATAAGGAGTGAAAAAAGTATATAAGTGAATTTAGATAAATTATTATTGAGATTTACGGGAGAGGAGAGGGGTAGAGAGAGAAGGAAAACCTTGCTACTATGAGTAAATTTATCAGGATAACTCACAGAAATGAGGCAAACTAAACCTCTCCACAACACCATTATGGCCAAGTTAGCATTCGGGCAAAGGCGACATCAGCAACACAGCTTCCTTGCGGATTTCACCGTATCACGTCATAAACAAACCGAACCTCGCAGCTAACTTTGCCCTACTAATCAGTATTATATGTAAGCAGAACCGGTCTATTACAAAATATATGAATCCATTCGCCGTTTAGCTTAGGCACAGCTGACAAAAGGATTGAATTACCAGAAAACCCACGCATTTTGTTGATAAGTCAAAATGAAATCAAATCACGAGATGAAAAACAGTTTATTATTGCAGAAGCCTTCAGTTGCATCACCCACGATGAAATAAACAACAGAAATGTGCTTATCAATAGAATGTAAGCCGGTGAATTTTTTGTTTATGTGTGCGCGTGAGAGCGACCACCTTAATATGCGCGTCTTTCGACTCCTGGACGTTTGGCATCACGTATGCACTTCATCCAATTCAATTCAATATATGAAATATGCAGAAGCAGAAAGGGATACGAATTCCACCCGATGAGGCATCAATAAGAATGATACTTATGCTAATATTGGATTAAACAATTTGTTCATGCTAATTTTGGCAAATCCTCCTTTTTTTAAAAAAAATGAACTTGTTAAAAGTCACGTCATGCCTAATACATTACTTCTCCGCAACCATGAGTATATACGTAGTTTGAGCGATAAACTTCTGCCGCAAATTATTTTGGAATGCGAGCATTAATAAAATGCATCGTACCCTTTCCATGTGCAAAACGGAAAAGAAATTTTATCAGATATAGAAACGGTTTCTTTCTCATATTCTTCTTAAATACCTACAAATGAACATCTCTTTATATATACACATATATATATATATATATATATATATATATATATATATATATATATATATATATATATATAAGGGTCAAACAAAATAGAATATGTAAACGTGGAGATAGTGTGAAATAAAGGAACAACTAATCAATTGCGACCATCAAATCCACTTCACACTCAGTGCGTGAACATGCTTCTTCTGTTTGCATAAATCAGGCCGAAGTTTGTTTATTCCTAAATTTTCGTATGTGTCTAACTCCTTTCTGTTATTATGTTTAATAATTGTCTTATATGCTACGTTTGGAGAACATACGTTCGACGTTTCAACGATATGTTGCGCAATTTAAAACGTGTATTTACCATTTGATTTAAAACAGTCGTTTATGTTGCGATGTTATTTCATTCGAGTAATTAACCGTCTGGTTGACCTGCCTAGGTAAGTTGATTGACAACTTGCGTATGTATATTGGTAGATAAAATTTGAAGTCGACATTATCCGATGTTTCGCTTTAAATGCTGGTAAAGGCAAGTGTGTTACATTAAATAACGCGCGTATTTTAACTACATTTAATGTGCGTGTTAATGCCAATTCCACTTACTTTTGTGAGGTGCAGGAAACCGCATGCCGTTCATATGGGATTTTTAGCTGAACCACTTCCTTTTTCTGATCCCAAATAAGTTTTTTTTCTTGAATTTTATCCAGGAAATATGATGGGACACACAAGTGATTGGTCGTCCTCTTCCTTCAACTCTTTAATTTTACATTTTGTTTTGTTTTGCCTTTATATATATATATACAAATGATGATCATTTAATAAGAAACCGTTCGTGATTCTGATAAAATTTCTTTTTCATTTTGCACATGAAAAGGAGTCTATGAATTCATAACAATTTAAAATTTCATCATTTTTACATTTCTCAAAATAATTAGGTAGACAATAAGAATCAAGATCCGCCTAAAGCGCTTTCAGACAATCAGCTAATTGAAGGCTTAAAGGAGAAGGGACAAGTGAGAACCCATCAACTGAGGCCAAAAATTACATCATCTGAAAAGATAAAAGGTTCAAGATTTTGCCGACCTATGAGTGCTAACAATTGTCCCGCACAAGAAAGATTGCGGTCAAATCCGAAACGAAAAGGACAGCACTGAGAAACAAAATAATACATCTTTTAAAAGACAATAAGAATGTCTTACCATCTGCAAGGGACCACCAACATGAGCTATCGTGTTCCGTTTGTGATACTTGTAGTCCGCACCCTGAAATAAGAAATAAGGATGGCCGAATTATAAAGAAACAACAAAATGCATACAAATAATAATAATAATAAAAATAGTAATGAAGAAGAAAACCACATGTTTAAAAACAAATTAGAACATCACATTTGATTTCAATCGTTCGCTCACTTTCTACAAGCACAATTCTTAAAATAGGTTCATCGCGTCGTGTGCATAAAAACTGTACGTTTCCAACTTCTGCTAATATTTGTGTAATAACATATTTCAATACATGTATATGTTTATCTATCTATATAAAACAGTATATACGTATATATATATATAAAGACGGACATAGCTAAGAAAGGATTGGTCACGACAAAATGTACAGTGGAAATGGATGAACGAATATATATATATATATATATATAATATATATATATATATATATATATATATATGTGTGTGTGTGTGTGTGTGTGTGTGTGTATGGAAATGTGTTTATGCTAGGCGTAAAGTAGGTGAAAGATAGCACGAACATGGGGAACAAACATACCAATATTTAATAAGAGACCCACCTAATTGTGATTGCTCAATTTTGATTTTATATTTGTTTACTTGGTATCCTTACCAATCTATTTCAACATTTTAATGCATTTATTTAACAACACAGCAGTATATGCATACACTTATGTCTAAATGTTCGTCAATAGGTTTTTGTATATATTTAGTACAAAAATGAATAGCTGGTAAGAGAAACAAGGCCATTTAGTTTTGAAGTTCAGCTTGTCAAAAAAGGCCTACATAAGATATGAAATAATGTGCATGAAGATCGGACAGAAGGAAGGATCATATTAATATTCCAAGATGTGATGATAAATGGCACAATTTTTGTTATCAAGTTTTCCAAGCAAAAATGCTATAAGATACAAAGCTACAAGAGACGAGGGGCGAAAATATAACGGCCGACACTGTAAATAATCCTTAAATTGATTAAAACGCTCACTTTAGTCCAATATAGCAATGTTGCACTGAACGAAGTACAAT